>JAQFXZ010000585.1:0-17624 GCA_034694025.1 Ceratophysella scotica | reverse complement strand
GCCGCCCTGGTAGCCGTGTTTATAAAGTTGTTGTGTGACAGAAGACGGAGCCCAACTGCTCATTATATAAAGTGATTAACAAAATTTTCAGACCAAACTTGCCCAGGGCTTATGTGATTGCCATGTCTGTCCGTCTGTCTGCCCGTCTGTTTGTCCGGCTCTCTGTCTATTAGCCCTTTGAAAGCGCAGCGCAGCAGATGTGCAGAGCGTTTCAATTAGAATGCTAATTTCTCGAATTTTGCAGTACCACAAAAAAAGTAAATCACGTGGCTAAATCAAAAAAAATTACAAAAAAGCGGCAGATTATGAAACTGTACAGTTCATATACTACATATACTATAAATGTTTTTAAAAACAAAAATCACCACGTGACTTTAACTGTTTTCGATGAACCGCAAAATTCGAAAAATTCGCATTCTAATTGGGAAACTGTATGTAAAATGATGTTTCAAAAAATTGCTAAATAGCCCGCTCGAGCGCAGATTTTGAAATCGTACATAGAAATCTTCAGTGTAATGCTTTCCTATAGCTAACGACTTGCCACATCAAATCGTACGCTTCGGCACCACCTAACCTTACTAAAATATGACAAGTTGTCTCCCACCCAACACCAAAGCATTACAAGCGACACAATACAAATTATCATGTACGATTTCAAAATATACTGGCCGGTCTCATTTATAAGTGATACTGCTGTTTTTAAATTATCGTTGTTTCTCAGCATTATATTGATCTTTCGTCTTCGCATTGTTCAATTTTTTCAAAATTAAAAAAAAATTACATCAGGTTTACAGATCTTTAAAAAAAAACCTCGATAGAACTTGAGTTCGTTAGGTCTTAGCGCATAGGCTTCAGAATTTGAAAAAAAAGGAACACTGCCCACCCTGTGCATATCGAACCTGTAAGTTCTGCTTAAACAGTGCCTCCTGCCATGCCTCATGTGGTAATAATCTATTACCTAATCAGATTATTATATCATAACAGTTAACTCCAATTAGTGTAACTACTACGGTCTACTGAAAATATTGTTCCACTTTCGAGAACAAGAAAATATGATTGCCTTCGAACTATTGTTTAATTCCACATTCCACATCCCACTTTAAACTCAATCATTGGTTCGTCACAACAAGGGTTCTTGTTGAAACTAAGAACCAAGGAAGGAGAGGATGTCAACCAAAACCAAGGTTTAATACCTTGACGGCATAATAATGACTGTAACTATGTAAGTATCACTAAAGATAGCAAATCAAAATTTCTGAATCTGAACTCACTGCTCAGCTCAGGCTTCCACTAACCGCTTTTAAGATTAGATAAGAAAACGCACAGACACATCACACAGCAGCAAGGCTAAGTTTAATTTAGAATTTAGTCATAAACTTCACTTTCTCTGGCGTGACAGATGACATTAAGGGCCGAGAACCTGTGTGTTGAACTTGAGCACGAGCCAGCAGCGGTGTTAGAGCTCAAAGAGCTTTTATGTTCTGAATTTGGCGACACACGCGGATCCACCACTCAATTTTGCTAAAATTCAGAAATATTTTTTTAAGCATTGATTTATTCTTAAAGATGTTATTGAATTTGGATTGGACAAACTTTTTTTTCCATTTTCCCCCCAGATTTTTGAAGCTTAACAAAGATCACTTCAGAGATTTATTAAAAAATATTGTAAAAATTAGCATAGAGATGAATAAATTTGGGAACAACGATATTTGGCAAAAACAGAAACCCGAGGCGTTACCAATTTTTGCAAATTATCGCTGTTGCCTTCATTATTCCTCCCTGTCAACGTAATTCCAATTTTTGCAATTTATTTTCAAAATTCCTTAAAAATGTCGCTCATCAGTAACAAAATTCCCAAAATTTCGAAAATTCCCTTTTTCAATAAAACATAATTCCAACGTGTTAGCAAACTTGCTCGAGCTGTGGATTATTTTTAAAATGGTTTCGTATTTGCCATGTCTCGTAAAATTTGCAATTTCAATGGCTTTCACCCGTTCAGCGTTCTGAACACTGACTGAGTTGACTTTGACACATGCCAATTCCTCTGAGAGCCACCCTGTACACCGACAAGTTATCAATTTCATAATTCATAACGCAGAAGAAGTGTGTTTGTTTAATTAGGCTTTGCCATTGAGCAGAGCTATTAATTGAGTCCTTGGGAAGCCTTGTCGCAGTAGCTGCCTGTAATCCGCTAAGCAAACTCAAGCATAGGAGAAGATAAGCATAGAGAGACCAGAAGAGAAGCATTATTTTATTAATCAAATCCTAGAAGCTGGAAGCTCTTCCATTGTCACTCTTTTTTAATTAAAAAGTCCTCCCAGATTACTTTTTCATTTATCATCTTCTTTTATGACCATTGTTTGCCCACTAAACCGGGATTTAGGTGGTGTATTCCGTTTGTTTGCTTACTTGCGGAAGATACTCAGTTTGAAGAAACGAATTATGTACAATAATCTGCATCTAATGTTCACCGCAGTAACGTCGAATGGAATTTCCAAATAATATAGCATGCTATTAGAGTGTGACAGGTGAACAGAGGTGCTTTGCCCGATTGCTGCAAGAAATAATGGTTTAATATTACTTTTGAAAGCCCGACAGGTTAAAAATTACGTCTTCCAAACGGTTACAAATCCACGGCTCCACAAAAAAAAATAACAAAAAAAAAAAACAGTTACATTTCGTGCGAGGGTCATTCATTGTAAAACTCGAAATTCTTAGTTTCTGGATTCATGTTCTTACTGTATAACGGAATTCCTGAAATTTCATGAAATTATCAATTACACAGATGATGATGTGATTTCTTTCTTTGTAAATCGTTCAAAAGCGTTGTTTTAAGGCCATTTATTGTTATTTTCTAAATTACAGTGTAACTTAAATTCGTGCAATTTATGTAGTAATAAAGCGCTATAGAAAATCCTGGAGCAATTTTTGCAAAAAAAAAATTATGATTTATCCTTCGAAAATGTCGGAAGAACTTTAACACACAGAAACGCCTAAGCCAATCCAATTCCATGATAGGTTGCCCAAAATCGTAATGAAATTTTTTTTTGCAAATATGTGGCAGCCCAAGCGAAAAAAAAACAAAATATTGACAAACTTCGTATTGTACGAAATGACAACATGGTGGCGAAATCCGGAAAATAATGTATTTGCCAATTTGGTTCCCAACATTTTTGCCACATACGCGTTTCCAAATGAGTTTGCTTGAAAGTTTCCATAATACATTGACAGAAGCTAATGAAAAATCTGGTTTCATTTAATCCATAGGTTCATTAGCACGTGGCGGTTGGTTTCCTCGTCAATTCCGTGGATTGGTGGCGGAGCCTCAGTGGGATAAACGACATGTTGGAGCTGTAGCTCGTCTGGGATGGATGCCACACTCAAAGAATCTGAACCGTGTGGGAACAGAATGGAACTTGAAGAGAAATATCGGATCGCTTCGAAAAAACCAGCCATGGGCTCCAAAAGGAGACATAAACTAAATTAATGATTCTTGATTCTCAGAAATACAAAAAATGGATCCAACCAATCCAAATTTCAATGGAATGTGGTATAAATTATAAATCGTAATGTCATGTGGCTGGAATCGAATACTTTCGTCAAAATCAAACTCATTTTCCAAATGAGTCAGAGAAACAAGAGCGTATTACCTTAAATATTGAATTGAAACTCTTATACGTATGGATATGGGCAAACGTAGTATTTGTAGTTGAATTATGTATTACGTAAGAGTAGGACTGTAGCATTAGCATTATCTTGGTCAAAAAATTCTTGTATTTACCTGATTTCCTGGAATTTTAGTGTAATTTAAGAGTGGATACGATACGATTGGAATTTTTTTCTTCATATTTAAAAAAAAAATTGATGGATTTGAACGGATAATTCAAGCATAACAGGTGAAAACTGAATTTTTCTTGATTTTTTAAATCCGAGGGCCACTCCAAAAGTTCTGTTGTCTGTCGTAAAGTGCGTCAAGGGAAAATATATAGTTGGATTTAATATGTAAAAAAAAGTTATGAAACAAAATATACTACAGAAACTTTTAAAATGACACTCGTAACTTGTACACTGTAGCCAAGACAATTCAGTTCAACCTTGAAAAACGCTTGTATCTTTTTGAAAAATCTTGAAAATGATGTTTAACCACCTGCAAAAATCTGGAGAAAGAAATAGGAATTTCTTTAAAATTGGCTGTATTATTAATAAAACGTATTACAAATTTTCCGGGCTCTCCTGTACCGATTGTAAAGGCTTTAAAAAGGGTGAACAATTATCGTATCCACCCTGTGCATCGCATTGCAGTAATGCAATGCAATTGTAGATCTATGTAAGTTGATGTTAATACATACTAGGATTTTGATCATTTGATGCTAGCTTTGCGCCGATTTTTGGTTTCATGTCTGTAATCTGAATGTGGCTGATATACGTTTACGTTTATGGAGTACCTACCAATAAAACAATAGAATTTGAGGAATACCATACTGCAGCTATACAGTCGGATGAACCTCTACCTGCGTCAACCTGCGTCTACCCGTATATTCAGTTATTCAGGAATTGTAATGAGTAATGAGGCTTATATTTACCGCACCACTGTTGACTAATGAGTCAGAGCCCGGAAATGCGTGTGAAAATACCTTTTTGTAGTTGAACATCTGTGGCATGAAACTTCGGTTCGGATCTATCCGAGTCAGGTCATTTGTGTCCGAAAAACAAATATAACACATTTTTCTCGCATTTTTGAGGGTTTAGCACATTTTAAAATATTTTTGTGAAATATGCGCACTTTAGCACATTTTTGTTGTTTTTTAGCGTATTTCTGATGCTTTTTAAGTACATTTTGCTGTTTTTAGCACTTTTTTTGCTATAAGCACATTTCTTGTGTTTCTAAGCGATTTTTGGCGATTTTTAAAATGTCCATTTTGTGCTCGCAGATTGCGGTTTTTTAGCGCACGCCTTGCTGTGCTCCGCCAGAACACATTTAAAAACATTTCTTGGTTAATTTAGCACATATTTATGTTTTTTGTGTATTTTTGGTGTTTTATTACATTTTATGTTTTTAAGCACATTTTTGGGGTTTTTAGCACATTTTCTGTCGATTTTTTAGCACATTTTGTGTACACTTTTCGAGGTTCTTTAGCACACACATTACCGGGCTCTGGTAATGAGTACTGAGTAATTGAATATTTACCGTACCACTGTTGACTAATGAGCAAGCAAACCAAAATCAAAAATCAAAGCCCGAAATTCAAGGAATGCAATAACCAGGATTCGGGGTTTCGCAATTCAATCGGTAGAACGTCGTTTGGGAAAATTCTGATTTAGGAATAAAAATAGGGCAATTTGACTACAAACAAATATAACATTCCAAGTATAGCGTCACTCACAAGACAAATCGTAGATCGTCTCTCGACATCACATGGCAGGGTAATTCGTATGTCGTCAATTGGGCGTAGCTTCATTTGGACACCAAGATCTAATTATCACTAACGTTAATAAAAAAAATCTGAAAAGTGTGTCTCATGTTAATCTGTGTTAGGTTAGGCTTAACGAAAAATATCAAAGTGCTGAGCTAACGATACGCGGTAGTGCGACCTTGGCTTGGCACCCAATTGACGTAGAACCATATTCAGCTCAGAAATATAACGCTGAATGTCAGTCAAATTGGCAAACCCCTGCAAAAGCTTGAAAATATTAAAGGTAAATTGTTGAAACAGGAAATCGTTGTGGTCTAATCTTTACCCTAATTGGCAAAAAAGATCAAAAATGTGATAAGTAAAGAAGTTGAAAACTGGTCATGGACACCACAATCCCACAATCTAACGTCAGAAGTAACAAATTCTTGATGATTTTAATATTCGAATTGGCAAAACAGTGTATTTGATTTTTAATCAAATTAGTTGAAATTTGAAGTTTGACCAATGATTTCTGCCAAACCGAACGACGAATACTGATAATTTAATTAGACAATAATTAGCTCACTCTTGAAATTGGAGCGATTCCATTAAGCACACATTCTAAATTCTAATCCTAATCCAGTTGCACAAATTCATGCTACATGTGTCAGCTGTCACTTGTCACTTGTCACTTGCGCTTGAGCTTAATCTCATAAATAACATTTCATGGGAAACTGAGGATTTTGACAGTAGCAAAAGAAATTGGATTTACCGATACGTAACTCACACTTGATATCTAACTTCCAGGTTCGATGAAATTGAATTAAAATTGAATAAAGTGCTGATTGCGAGTGATTAATTCCATTAATTCTACAGAAAAGAGGAAAAAATTGAAGAGGTTTTGAAAATAGCAGGAATTCGGACTGTAGGATAATATGGCGTAATTCATTAGTCCGTGGTGCTGAGTACTGATTATGAACATGTGAATTATCGATAACCGATAAAAACGTTTTTATGCATTATCGCATTTTATAATTGGTAAAGCGTTCATTTAATTGAAGGCTCAGCTTTCGACAGGTTCATTTCTTTCACTAACTGGAAGCTTGAAACTTGGATTATGGCCAAAATAGCAGGAAAACTTCTTGGGGTAAGCATTAAGCATTTCAAAAAAATTAAAAATCATAAGATTACGGATTGTTAATTCAAATACAGCACAGATTTCGAAAAATCTGCAGCCTGAACACGATAAAAGATAACTGATCAGATCACATTCTAAAATGATCACATTCTAAAATGTAACCAATTAATTTATCTCGGGGTATATTTCGGACCTAAGAGTAAGAACCTCGTGAGATTATCCGTTGCAATTTTATAAACATTAATTACAAAAAATTAAACGACGTTGGCATCGAGGAATAATTAAACCAACAGCTATAATTTTCGAAAACTTTGAATGTCTCTTGAATTAATCATATTTTCGAGAATTAATTCAACTGCGGCCATGATGACTTTACCTCCATATCAACGCAATGCCAGTTTTCTTTCAATATTTTTTGCGAAAAAATCTAAAAATGGTCTTTGATTGATTAGCTTAAAAAAAACAATCTTCTTTTACTCGGTAATATTTTTAATAGAACATAGAACATATTGCCAAGTCCGTCTGGTTTCGGGTGCCGACTAAAGTATATTTCCGAATTGGGCAATTTCATCCGCTATATTCTATTAAAAGCAGTGATGCATTTTGTTTTCTCAAAGGAAACAGAGTCCTGATTCCTGATATTTATTTGATATTCCATATTATTTTCAGAGCCTAGTACTCCTGGCAGGATTTTGCTTCGTACAGTCATGGGACTACGCATGTAGCTTCGATGGAGAACGGCATGCACATGAAATCGCTTGCAATCGTTACTACGAATGTCGACTGAACGGAATTGGAGGCTGGACAATTTACCTGTACAAATGCACATATGGCTACAGATACACAGAGTTTCTCAATACTTGTACTCCCGGATATTGCCAAGAACAAGGTAAAACAGCCCAAACAGCAATTCAACAGCATTCTTTTTGTATTTTATCTCGAATCTAGCAATATGCAAGAGAAAGGGTTACGTAACCACAGATTACGTAACCATAGCAACCATGCCGAAATGATTATTAAAGGAATTCGAGATCATATGACATTTTGTTTACTGTTATTTCTAGGTACAACAACTGAAGGATGGGTTCCAACTTCGTGGTACCCAGATCCGTCAACAACGCCCGAACCAACACAAAACACATGGTATACATCCCCGGATACACCCGAACCAACCCAAAACACATGGTATACATCCCCGGATACACCCGAACCTTCGTGGCCTGCAACATCGGAGGAACCCGAACCAACACGGTATTCATCTGAAGAACCATCGTCGTCACCAGAACCTGAACCAACATGGTATACATCCGAAGAACCTTCGTCTTCACGAGGACCTGAACCAACATGGTATACATCTGAAGAACCTTCGTCTTCACCAGGACCCGAACCAACATGGTATACATCTGAAGAACCATCATCTTCAGCAGAACCCGAACCAACACGGTATACATCTGAAGAACCATCATCTTCAGCAGAACCCGAACCAACACGGTATACATCTGAAGAACCATCATCTTCAGCAGAACCCCAACCAACACGGTATACATCCGAAGAACCATCCACACAAAGATCAACAACAGAAGAATCCAGCTCAGCCGCCACACCAGCGCCATTTGAGTGCGTTCAATCCGGGTATTTCACAGGTAAATGAATACTTCTTGGCAGAGTTCGGATTCGGACGCCATTGTATGTTTCATTTCATGACGTGCACGGAGTGGCGAGTGGCCTCCTTATGCGTAAACAATTCTTGGCATTTTTCATGTTCTCGGTTGGAGTGAATACTGTGGAACAAGCTGTAACCAGCAGTACTGGACAAAATCATTAAGTACAAAATTATTTTCAAATTCAAACGCCAAAATCAACTAAAATTCGCCTTCAAAATCTCAAAATCAAAATCAAGTCACTTTTATCCTTGGAAATCAAATCATCAAATCAAATCAACGATGTTTTTTATTTAAAATCGTGATTATGAAGTTAAATCGTGATTTAAAATCGCTAATTCAGCTGAAAATCATGATTTTTCAGGTCAAAATCACATATTTCAAAAATCAAAATACAAAATTAGGTCATTTCTTCAAAATCAAAATTCGAAAATCAAAATCCTTTAGATGACCAAATCATGATTTTAGAATCACTGATTTTAAAAATCAAAAGATTTTGTCCAGCCTTGGTAAACACCCCATTGTATTGCAACCACCGAAAAATCCACATTTGGAAGTATTTCTTGGCTGCAATGCTTTGGGTTAGGTTATGTTATGCCGGAAACGCGTGGCGCATTTTTTTGGTAAATTCTTGCTAGCTTAGATTTAGCATTGTCGAAATATTGGGTGGTTACAATGGGTGGTAACAGCCTGTTCCATAGTCTTCACTTTAACCATAATTTCTATAATTTAACGAATTTACACATTTTTATCTACAGATACGATTGACTGTACCAAATTCCATCACTGCGTTTGTAATGCAAATGGCTGTACGGACAATGAGAAGCAGTGTCCAATCAATCATCACTTCTGCGAAGAGTTTAGCAGTTGTGGAACCTCGGCTTTCTGTGCCTGCAGCACTGAATACCGTCAATTCTACTACTGAAACCCTAAATTCATCGGACACAACGCCTGGGCATCCGAATCACGCAAACTCAAATCAATTAGTTTATTTCCGGAATTCTATTTAATTTACTTCATTAGCAAGTAATACTATTCTTCTCAACTCAATTAATTCAACTATGTACTGTACATTGCATAGTCAAAAGTAATACCATATTGAATACATAATAGCTAATTGCTTGCCTGAATTAAATCTAAACTTGTAAATTGTAAAGCAAAGAGCACAAAGCTAAACCCAAGGTTAAGGTTTCAGTTTCAGTAACCTAAGGTCATGATCTGATCCAGTATACTGTGGTAATTAAATTAGAAGACAACGCATATTGGAGCAGGAATTCGAAGCCAAGCCAGGTGTTGGGTATAGCGCTGTATGTCTGTTATGTGTAGAACCAGGTAGTACGCATACGCCATTTACACAACATAGAATTCACGAAAATTCCGAATTAGGAAAAACAAATAAGCAAACAAACTTAACTCAAACTGTTTTATC
This sequence comes from Ceratophysella scotica, assembly GCA_034694025.1. Taxonomy (NCBI): domain Eukaryota; kingdom Metazoa; phylum Arthropoda; class Collembola; order Poduromorpha; family Hypogastruridae; genus Ceratophysella; species Ceratophysella scotica. Next base: position 8,003 of record JAQFXZ010000585.1, on the reverse strand, counting down.
CTTTATCACAGCAAAGTGTGTAAGTAACTACTTTTAATTTTTGTTCTAGTTTCTATTTGCTTATTTGTAACTCTTGAACTTTTTACAATACGACGGTACAAACGGTAATACTTCTAGGAATTCTGTTTTCGTTAAATTCTACACGCATATTTTGAAATTGTAAATGAGAATGTACAGTGTAGTGTAGTACTTTCTTATGGCTGACCACTTGTCACATTATATCGAACGTTTCGACAAACCCTAACCTAACCAAAAATATGACAAGTTGTCTCCCATAAGAAAAGCGCTACAGAATACAAATTGTCATGTACGATTTCAAAAATGGCTTTCAAAATTTGAAATCGTACATGACAATTTGTATTGTGTAATGCTTTTCTAATAGAAGACTACTTGTCTTATTTTTAGTTAGGTTAGCTATAGCCAAGACTGTGATATAATGTGACAAGTGGTCTGCCGAAAGGATTACAGTGTTTAAATTCCCATGTACGATTCCAAAATATGCCATCCCGCAACACTTGAACTATGTAAAATTAGAATAGTCTTGGGATTTTATTAATTGTTTTGGAAGATCGGAGATTATCCTTTTTTATACGTTCTGACCTGGTTAAATGAGAGAAACAGACGGACAATTTTTTTTTTTGCAATTTTGTAGAACATAGAGACTCCTTCCTTCGGATGAGTACGTGCATAATTCTTCGTTTAGATTTTTACAATTCCGTAAGCAGATGAGGCCAGGGCCAGAGTTAAGGGAGGTCCAGGTTTTGGATTATTATTCTCACCATCAGACTTTTTCCTTTTGTCAGACTCACGTTTCCTCTCTCGCTTCTTCAAATCCTTCTTTTGGCGAGAAGACATTTTGGCCTGTTGAAAAATATTGAATAGAAACGTATGAGTCAATCGTTCTTACAAAGAGAAAAAGAAAAGTTAGCAGAAAGCATAAACCTTTACTTTTGTTTCTCGAACAGTGAACATGGGTTCATTGTGACTAGGAATCGAAGCTTGGATTTCATCCAATTCTGTAATGTCTACAATAAAAAAAATAACTTTATTCAAAAACTAATCTAAACTGTTTTCAAAAATAAAGCCCTACGCAAATTATAAAAAATCAAAACCCAAGCAAGAAAAAGAAATTGCTGAACCATTTGCTGAATTTCAAGTTATATTTAATTTGCTTGAAATTCTAATGCGAGGGTTGTTTCATTAACAGCTGTTCGAAAAGCTGTAAAACATGAAAGAATGGAAGAATTGGGGGCTGAAACTTTCACCGCAGCTAAAGTAATAACAAAGTTACAATACCAGCACAGAATTGGGTAAAAATTTCAACAGAGATTTTTTATTACAAGTTTTGTAAAAACTAAAAACAAAAACTGTCCCTTCTTCAAATCAATTGTTTTACTTTGTTCTTTTAACATTTTTCCTCTCATTTTGATTTTGACTAAGAGTTTTCGCTGATCGCTTATGCGCCTTTATGACAACAAAACAATACAATTCTTAGAATGTGTTTGAATTTTCATAAATTTACATCCAGCTAATTCTGCGTCAAAAAAGCGCTTTTCGGCGATTTGTACAACACATTACTTCGTCCGTTGTACTTTCCATATCTACTAAATTAGATGGTAAAAAATATACAGAGACAAAGATTTCGAAATTCTTCATGAGAAAAACGCCATGCTCTATTAAAACTGTACTAAAAACTGCTGATATGGATATTTTTACCCAATATTTTGCCCAATGTAACATAGATGGGCAAACTGCACTCGTACTCTCGATCTCGATATTTCTTGAAAAATAAAAATTACGTGAAGGCAAAGTTCGGTGAAGGCGAGTGCGAAGGCAGCTCTCAATTGTAAAAAAAATCGACTCAAATCGCGAAGTGCGGTGGCTTCCTGCCAAATCCAGTGAGGGCTGAATGCTGAAGGCTGACAGCCTTTAGAGGGTTTTAGCCTTCACGAAGGCGAGTGCATCAACTTTGCCCATCTATGCAATGTAACCTAGTAATTACTTTGCATGTGGTGAAAGCTTCAGCACCATTCAAATTTGTGTATGTTTTACAGCTTCTCAAAAAGCTCTCAAGATCAATGAAAGAACCCTCGTACTAATACTTCAATAGTACAGGTAAAGCCAAGAAGCATAATTATACTGCATAAATATCATCTTTCATACCTGTTACGCAGGAATTCCCCTTAGAGTCACCATCCTCTGATGCAAACTCCTGAGTCGCGTCAGAATTTATAAGTATTGTTGTAACAGGATTTGTTGAAGTCGTCGTGCCTGGTAATTCAGCACTGAGTGAGACTGCAGGGCTTCCTGGGTCCTGGAAATTCTCCATATTTAAAAGTACATTTGATTTCTCTCCTTCCCCTTCCACATTAGCACTACTCGTTTGGGACTCGTCGGATTCGACTGGAGCGGATGGCTCTGGTTGTTGTTCCGTCTGACTCATGATGATTGACATGGATAGAATGACGTCAATGGTGGATACCATGTCAAAATTAAACTCCATCAAGGTCTCACGGACGAAATTATGATCTGGATAATCCGTTTGTTGCATAACTTCTTCGACGAGGCGCTCAATGTCAGCTGCATCCTTTACCCAAAAGTCTTCATCTCGACGACCGAAGAAGACTCTGTCATAAGTATTTGGAGCACTGTCCCCGTGACTAACTTCGTTTTGAGTGACTGTTGAAGTACTTGATCGGTGAGTTGAGGAGCCAGTATGCGGCGGACTTAGTTTTCCAGATGGACTGCTCGTCGATTTGGTCGTGGTACCAAGATTCTGGAAATTAGAAATATTTGCATTGAAAAAAGTAGATTGTTCAAATCTACGCAGTCTATAGCTATTTGCAGAGCTGTGTAAAATCATTTGCCAAAATCACTTAAAATTCGGCTTCAAAATGCTAAAATCTAAATCAAGTCACTTTTGCCGTCAAAACGAAATCGTCAAATCAAAGTCAACGATGTTTTTTTTTAAAATCGTGATTTAAAATCGGCAATTTTGCTGAAAATCGTGATTTTTCTGATCAACATCACATATTTTAAAAATCAAAATACAAAATGAGGTCATTTCTTCAAGATCGAAATCCAAAAATCAAAATCCTTTAGATGACCAAAATCATGATTTTAAAATCATTGATTTTCAAAATCAAATGATTTGGCTCAGCCCTGGCTATTTGAAAGCATCACAAAGTGATTTACCTGTAATCCAAGCTTGATATTAGAAGGAGCATCAGAGTCATCCCCAATTTTACGAACCGAATTGTAGTGATCTCCGTTGTGATACGCAATATGAACTTCCCTTCCATTTGAGGACACGTGCTCATCAGAAGATGGATGGATCAGCCAGGCCGGAGAGTCTAGTTGGTGAATTACTACGATGACATTATGGAGTCGAGCGAATGCAACGATTGCATCGTTTCCAGCAAAAGTTCCGACTTGAGCTAATGTTTGAACTGAAGAGCAAATAAATACGTTGTACGTTGTACGTTAAAATCCGTTGACCGCCTCAATTTTTTTTAGCAATTCAGCATATTGATTTTAATTCTTACCATATTTCTCAAACGGCTCATCATCCTCAACAAATGGTTCAAAATCTGCACGATTGTCTCTCATAAATTGAACTACGGCTCGTCGATGATCCAAATGATTTCTGGGATGACCCTCAAGTTGATCCGCCAGGGCTCGAAACAAACAATTTCTGTATTGGCAAGCATGGATTCAATGGTCAGCCGCTTTTAGTAGGTTGGGTAAATAATAGCGATTTTTATGCGATTTTGACAAGTAAAGCTCACCCATCGCCAGGCATCTCACGAATCGTGAGCCCTGTAGTTGACAACTGCTTCAGTACGGAGAAATAGGACTCTTCAGAACTCTTGGGTCCAGAATTTCGATGCTTATTCGTCTTTTTCCCAGAATTGCCATGCCCGTGTCCGTGTCCATGACCATGACCATGTTGTTGAATTTGACTATGATGATGAGGATTGATATTCCCTAGTGCACCGGAACCCGAACTAGGGCCGAGGAGATTCTTTTTAATATGCTGATGTTGTTGTAGCTGCTGTTGTTGGGCTTTGAGAAGATTTTCTTGTTCTTCATCATCCCCATCTTCGAAGAACTTCTTCCTGGCCATTTTCCGTTTCTTTAGACCTGGATTCCTGAAATTCAATTCAATGAAAGAGGAAGACGCTATTAAGTTACATAATATAAGCCTATGCCCAGTAAAATATAGAAATACCCCACACTGTCCCACCCTTGTATCAGTAATAGCGCAATTAGCTAACCACAGACAGGAAGATCGTAGCGACCTTTCTTAACCCAATGGTCATAGTTCTCTTTCCCATATTATATTGGCACTTTGGTACAAGTCCAAGGCCATTTATATACAACATTTTGTTTTGTATGTCATCTTCGGTCATAGTTTAATGTAAGTACAAGGTAAGCAGGTGACGGGTCACGGTCACGGGCCACGGCTCTCCACCAAGTGTCAATTGTAAATCCCATAGGACGCTGGACCCTATCAAGACTTAGACACTTGACCCTCCTGCACATATTCACCTATGAATGACATATATGGCGCATAAACTTTCAACTAAAACTTGAACTTGGACCATCCTGCCCGCATCGCATGACGCAATCCACATCCTACTGTACTGTTGCCTAATCTAATTCCCTAGCCAATAATACATCACTTCGTAATGTTAACTGTCAAATTGAAATGCGCCATATGATATGCACAGAGACAGACAGGTGACACGCGCCCGGTCATCCAGTATGGTCATGTGTTAAGGTTAGGATAGGAATCCGTGGCGAATGCTACCCCTCTGTGCGTGCTATCACCATGTACTGCCCCTCATGCTACCCTCTGGGGCGTTCCGGAAAACCTAACTTAACTCACACATCAAAGGATCTAAATCTTCCTGTACCACGTGAAGCTTACCCCAACCTGGTCATGGGTCACGGCGACAACTGACTTATGACTTACGTCACACGACACGTAACACTGTACACTGTGCTGTGACTGTCAACTGTGAGCGAGTCGCAACTTCAACTTGCGAATGGCATAATAACCATATCATTTAATTTGAAGCAACGAAATTTTGACACCGTCGACTGCAACTGCAATTTGTCCCACAATTACACAATGTACTGTACACAACGTACAACGTAATGCCAGTAATTTCCATTCTCATGTCATGTATGTCTCATGTCACATGTAATGTCGTTCCCCATGCTGCATGCTTATAAGAATGACACGCCCATAGTAAAATCTAAAACAAGCAAAACAAAAAACGTAAATAACCTTATGTTGTATGTAGGCTTCCTTTCGTGTGCGTGAAATGGTAACTGGGTTGAGAGGTTGGGAAAACTTCCCTTGACTGCTTGACACTAAACAACTGGACTTGCGATAATTGAGATTGAGACGACGGACGACGAGTGAACTCCAATCAACTAAAAACTTGCAGAGAAAGATAAACAAATTCACCTAGCTAGAATGTATTTTGTACTTGCTAGTGGCCTAGAATGCAAAGAGACCAACCAAAAGTAAAGTACGAAAATGGAAAGTTCTTCACTGTTTTTCACTGTGAGTGAAGTGAAGACGACGAACGCAGCCTTGACGCACTTCCTATCGATAGGCAACAAATCATTACGTCAAACTCTTTTGATCTCCCCCGCTTCACGAATTAGTCTCTGTAGCAAATTGCAGTAGTTCTAAGTTACAAAATTTGGCAAGTTACACATGATTCATCATCCATCCGATCAAGAACGTTATACTTACCGCATTTTTTACCCGCAAATGCGAGAGATATAACTAAATATTATGCGGTAAGTCATTTCTGTGTTTATAGAGAATAACGTCATCACCTGCTTTCATATTAAGAAGGAATGTTTACGCTCACGTGTATCGCTCAGCTGCAACCTTTGAAAGAATGTATTTCGGCTAATACCAGAAACACACGGCACACGCTACACAAACAAGTAACACACAGCCTTTTATAAGCAGTGCTGCGAATTTAGTCTGTGGCAAGTGGGTTTTCGTGTCCTTTGTTAGTAAATAGACCGATTTGGTAATCTGAGGAATTCAAGGAAAGTTTCATGCATTTAGCTAGCTTATTAGCGTCAAAAGTGCAGTTAATTTGTTTGTGTTGTTATATGTTTAGTTAAGCTTTGACTGTTTTATGTTTTAGTAAATCATAGATACGATGAATGGCAAATGGGACCAGAAATCAGTGTATTTTCGGTGTTGAATGAACCGCACCTAATATCAAAAACCAAGAAATGCCAGAGAGAAGTACGACCGATCTTTTTATTTGGTTGCTAGTTTTTGCTATTATTTTTCTAGTTATTCGTATTCTGTCGTCGAGGCCATACAAATACGTTATTGAAGGTGAAGACGAAGAAGGTTTAGGCTAAAATTAAAATCAAGCTGATTTGAAGGTGGGCCTTGTTTTTTGATGGTCAATTAATTACATGCGTTCTGGAAATGATTTGCACACACATGCTCCACTCCACACCGCATCTTTTAAAACTTGTGAGTTTAAATTTTACAAACGCAACAAAGAGTTGCGATTGTTTTTTTCAACTTGGTATTGATTGATGTGCTCTTTGTTGATGATCTTTGTTATCTGCCTGTTATGCATTCCGTGTATCAAATACAATACAAGGGAACTTGGATTAAATCGAAAATCATCTATGAAAATGTATGAAATTCTATGAAAATACCAGGAAAATACTGATTTCTTTGATGTTTATGTACCAGCAGCCATTGTTTGTTGTTATAATCGTAGTCTTGCGCCGGATAATGAAATAAAATTAGTTTAAGCTTTAAGCCCTTAAACTCTATAATTGAAAATTCTAGTTTGTTTTCCATGCCTGAATTAGGTTTATACGTGTGTGTAGCTCACAATCACAACTCACGTAATCGTTATGATTTTAACTAAAAGTAATCAAAAATATCTAAGATAGATTAGAAATTAGCTTAACATAAGATGCACATCCAAATGAAAATGAGTAATAATTATACTAATTAATCTAATGCCTTATGACAATAATTACCAGAAATCGCTGCAAGACTATCAACTCTACGATTTCTGGAAAAAATAATATGACCGCCAATCGATATTTTAATTACTTTGTTTTTTGCAGGGAATCGTTTATGAAAATTAGTTGTTTGTGTGCCAATGTCGATCAGCAGTTTCCTTCGTATTCGTTGGTTATACGAGTGAAGATTGCATTGAAATCGGACATCCCAACAATTTTGAAAACAATAATAATTATTCCTGATTTCTGACCACAACAAGAAATTGCTGTAATTCGCAAAAATGGCCTCCGGATATTCCTACATCCGATTTGGCCAGGAGAAACTGGAAGATGTGAGCGAATTCGAGACAGAAACCAGAACCAAGGTCCTTGATGACATTGACTCATTATCATTGACTGCAGAATCAACATCCCAATCCCACAAGATTATTTCTCAATCAGCTAAAACAAAAACAGGAATAATCCCGCCTGTGCCTATGCCTCGTTCAGTATCCTTCCGGCGTGTGACCCCACAGAAGGAATCAAACTCACCACCCGAAAGCATCTTCAGTCCGGAAACTAGTGAGCAGAGATCCAAGAAACGACGAAGTCAGAGCATGGATGATATTTTCGGATCTACTAAATTGGCAACTATTATGGATCTCAATGTTGGTGATGGCTGCCGAGTAAGAAATATTTTAATATATATTAAATTTGTAAGGAAAATTCTGCTATCGTTAGTTTTCCGGGTTCTAATTAGGAAAGATGAGATTTCTGAATAGCCAAAATTACCTAGAAAGCTGTGGTTTGGTTTGGAGTCACGTTGCGTTACAAATCCGGACAAACACATTTTCCTTGCTTGAGTCTAGACGAGAATATTGCCATGCGTATTCAGAAATCGGTAGTGATTGCATATGCGCCCCCCCCGCTCTGGGGGGGGCGCATACTGATAGTAGCGTATGCGCCCCACCAGCGTTTTCTGGTGGGGC
>JAQFXZ010000584.1:0-17631 GCA_034694025.1 Ceratophysella scotica | reverse complement strand
ACTTTTTTGGGCAGTCTCCTTCTAAAATCGGTCCTTGGCTAAGTCTAGGCCCCTAACCAATCTGTTCATGGTTCCCAACAAAGAACAGCGTCTACCGTACACAACTTTAAGCCAGGCAGAGATTTCCTATGCTGGATTCTTTTCTAGCGCAAAAAAAATATTCACTCATCGTCGCGTAATTTTGAAAAAATCCATGTTTGCGTCAGATTTTTTTTTCATAAATTTTTTTCTGGCCATGTTTACTTCCACTGGTTTTCAAAAATAGCGCAACTCTAGGGTACTTTTGCTTGCTCCTTCGAATGGAAAAAAGATTGGGACTCAAAGTTCTTGGCATCATACTCAGGGCACTTACTTATCAAACAGCCCTCGTATACCTGTACTATGCATATATTTGCTACCCTTCAACCCTGGTTTGCTATCCTACAAACCCGCTACCCTTCATTTTCTTGCTGCTACACAGGATAGCAACCACCTGGTCTAGAGCAGTTTAAACAACTCTAAACAGTTTAGACCGGTTTAGACCGCTAGATGAGTATGTATGCGGAATATTAGCTCATATCCGAAGTTGGTCGACCAGTAGTTTCCATTTATGTTTAGCTTTTGAAGCTCCCCTTGTTCGTGTGAATACCAAACCAAACGTCTAACGCATACATCCATGCCATGCCCATGCATGTAGTGAACATTAAATTCTGAATCACTTACAAAAGTTCAAGCTTTGAGCTCAACTGAATAATATCAGCTGGGAAATGTTTCAATTGATTTCGTGACAGCGTCAGCTCCCTCAGATCCGTCAGATTGGCAAAGGCACTCGGCTCCATATCCTTGATTAGGTTCGACTTCAAGTTCCTATAGACACAAAAGGAACCACAAATGAAGACAACTCAATTCGGCTCTACGTAATTAAAAATATGTCAATACTGAGGACAGGCCTGTTACTGACACAAGTGGTGCATGCAATCTCCTCAAATGCTGTTCAATAATTTAGGCATAATTTCCATATACAAAAGGCTTTCACCGGGGAAAGTCGGGATAGGGTTGAATGCTCCACAAGAGTCTCCGTAATTAGACTCACTCCAACAGCATTGGGATGCACGAAAGCAAATATCCGAATATTAGCTCCAACTTGATTTGTAGAGTTTTCAAATTGGAGGAAAAAAAAGTGAAATTATTTATAGCTTCGAAGCAGCATGAGCCAGACTGTTATTGTCCTCAGTGAGTCTCAACTAAGTAGCTTAGAGCACAATGGCCGTCAGTTGGAATTTTGGAATTTGAGGGAATTTACAATAAAAGAACTATATAAAAGCATTATGCGTCGTAACTTTCCCATTAATTTTACGTTAGGGTAGGCATGGGGCTAAGTTACTCCAGTGTAACATTTCACATGCCACTGCCTGTTGTCTCGAGCTCAGGAACAGGAACAATGCACCCAGTTTCTCTTCCCTTTTCTCCTGGCTTTAGAGAAAGAGGAAAAAAGGGAAAGTTAAAATCAAATGGGTCGTGAAATTAAAATAATGGTCATTCGATTTCTCGATAAATAAAACCGAGATAAAAAGAGATCTTAGCAGACATGGACGCTGAACATGTAGAGAGAGCACAATACAGCTTATTATACTTTTTCAAGAGGAAAAATCGAATATTCAATGTCGTAGGCAATATATTGCATGGAATTGGCGTCTGAAGACCGCCGCAGTGTATTGAACTCGTGTTGGCGGCTACTGCCGCCAAGAATTATCTTTGTTCTATGACTTGGTTGACTGAGCGTGACGTGCTCAACTCAGTACTTCGAATTATTTATTTTTGAATACGACCGGAGTAAAAAAAAGTAAGCTGTTTGGAAATTTTGAGGCTAATTTTATGCAAACTAACATTTAAAAAAAAATCATTCAACTATGTATCGAAGCAGAATTCTGAGTAAATATTTTGATTAAACTTTTAAGATTTTCCTCATCGCTTCATTTTGCTCCATTCCCTGCTTACAGTAGAACGATCGCATGAGGAAGCCAATATTTCGTACCAGAGATGTTAAAGTTTCCGAGAAAATTCGGAGAAAATGACATTGAAAAACTTGGTACTCATTCAAAGTACGTAAGAGAAATGTTTATGAAACGGGTTGAAATTGTAAACAAAAGAAAAGTGAAGATATCATGGAACGGGTTAGAATTTAAACTGAGAAAAAAATGTCGTGAAAATAATTAGAATTTTTAATAAAATGAATACAGGAAAGTCCATTGAATGGTTATGATGTCGCAAAACGGGTTCGAATTTCAAGCGGCAAAAGAGAAAATTTCTTTTAACGGGTTTTAAATTTGAATGCAAAGAGAAAAGCTGATGAAACTAAAGATTTCACGGAACGAGTTGGAATTTTAAATGGAAGCTTTGATGATGTTACGAGTCGAGTCTGAATGTTTCAAACGGAAACGGTGACGATGTTATGGAACCTGTTGGAATTCCAAGGAGGATAGGTGGCGATGTCATGGAGCGGGTTAGCATTTTAAACAGGAACAGTGGCGATCTGATGGGAGCGGGTTAGAAATCTCAAACGAGAACGATAACGATGTCATAGTTCGGGTTGGAGTGTCAAGCGGGAACAGTGACTATGTCATTGAACAGGTTAGAATTTAAAACAATTTCTTAAAACGGGTTGGAATTTTGTTCGGCAAATGAGAAAATGGTAAAATGCTAGACGGAAAGTTTGAATTTCGAAAGAAGTGAAAGGGTCAAGAGTAAAATTGCCAGTCCTTTCAAGAAAGGCTACCTCTGCATATGAAATATTAAGAATTTTCCCAAAAATTGGGGAAAAAATATATCGGGAGCTACTCGTATGCTACGACACAATTTGCAAGTGAAAGCAAGCTTTCACCCCATTCAACTTTCCCCCATACGCCCAAAGAGCCGAGCTTATTGAGCGCTAACCGCTTAAGACAAAGACGTTAAACTTTTGTACTTTCGTCTGTCTGGACGGGTGCGTGTTGCGTGTGTACAGAATACTTGAGCAAAGCGCAAACCCGCCTCTTCTGCCTTAGAAAAAATCTCTTCAATAAAACATAAAAGGATTCTGGCTTGGCTATTGCTCTATAACATCCTCGCTTTTTCTCCTTATTGAAAATAACAATTACGACGCAGGGAGCTTAGGTCAGACGGACATGAAACATGTTGTACAGAACTTTATACATAGATGTGAAATTCGGAGTCTTTATGTCCCATTTGAGAAAATACGACTGCCGTTGCCTACTTGAGTTTCTGTAGAACTAGGCCGCGACCCGAACCTGGAACTAATTCAAATCTATTATGTATAACGCATAAAAGCCGTGCTTAAGTACGAAACGCACTTCTATTTTCTTGAAATGTTTTTGCCACGCCTGGTCCGGAAGCTTTTAGCAGCATTAGACATTTCCCTGTCTCGAGTCGTAATTACTAATTTAATTACATAAGCTCCTTTTTTAAGAGCACAGAACACATTATATTAACATACAAGTTTGAAATGTACTTGGCTTGCCAACATTACTACAATGTTGAGCGTGTGATTAAAAAAAAGCTTGGCTCGGCGTCAGTAGCCTTAAAGTTTTTTGCTCGGTAAATTTTCTTATCTCATATTTCCAACGTTACTGGCATTGGCATTAGTCGGTGTATCCGAAAAATAGTTTCCTGAATTTATATGTAAGTCCAACTCATCAGGCCCATAAATCCTCTCAACTCTTTTTTCCGTATGAAATATTGTACGCACCGTTACTTCCTGCTCCTTTCTCTATTAAATAAAAGGCATGATTGGCTTCGTTCTTTTAGGCTTGAAGTACGTTGCGAAACCCAAGGAACAGGAAAAAAGGATATTTCTTATCTTGCATGACAAGCACAGACTAGACAGCCATACACGTGCTAGTACACCCCTGTGGCTAAACTTGGATCAGGGTTGGTTGGATGCTCTTATTTGCAATAAACGGATGTTTTATTTTCGATTTCCAGGTGACAGCATATTTTGAAATCGCACATGAGAATCTCTACACGGTTTCGCTTTCTAATGGCTGACCACTTGTCACATTAAATCGCAAGTTTCGGCAAAAGCTAACCTAACTATAAACATAACAAGTTGTCTCCCATAAGAAATATGCGTTATACAATACAAATTGTCTTGTACGATTTCAAAATATGCTTCCCGGTCCCGGTAGTGGTTTTCATACTACGGATTAAATACGTAACTACTTTTACACAATTCTTACCGTATTTAATAATTTTTTTGAAAAATTAGTCAAAATGAATTTCTATTGTTTTAACAAAAGTATGGTCAACTCAACAAAAGTCAAAAACTAGTTTTCATGGCCAGTTTAAAATTGAGTCATTTTACTTTTTTTCAGAAATGGTGCAATAATTAAAAATAAATTTATCGACGTATGCATGACTTTTTGATTTAGCTCTCCGCATTAGAATTGCAAAAATATTTGATTAGTATAAACGGATTTCGGTCTCAGCAAGCCCCAACAGACGAGCCATAAAATATTTTTGACAACCCTCGTGAATGGAAAGACGTAATTCTAAAGTATAATTTATTCGCGGTATCAATAACTTTTTAAAATCTCGAAATACATACAGAGTTAATCTCAGCAAATAAAATTATAAATGAAACGCTGAAAAAAGCATAAATATTTATAATATATATTATATTTATATCCATTAACGAAATATATAATCCAAATACAATTTACAGTAAAAATCTAGTTATTAGTCAACACACTATTTTAAATAGAGCTTTTATTTTTCATGGAAAGCTGTTTTAAATTTAAATACGAGTTTGTGCAGTAAAACAGAGTTTATAAAATTTCGAATTTATGGTTTCTGTATTTTTAGAATTTTTCCCCAACCCTGGCGACGATGCAAGCTCAAGATAAAGGGTCTGAAGTAAATGAGGAAATGATAAACTACTTTTTTAAAAGAAACAGCCATGCCTCAACTCCTAAGCCATGTATCAAATTTTCTTCCTGAACAACTTTCTTCCTTTTGGCAAATGGGAAGGACCAAAAATGTAATATATTTTTTATATTATGTCTTTATCATATCGTTTAAGAAGCAGCTGCATCAACTTGGAATCTGGCCTGGCTCGAACTAACAAACCAGGAGGAATCTTGTTGAAAACTGCAAACCTGTCTCGAGTATTCTACAATCTACAATTCTGCAATAGGTGCTTCGTCTCGCACGCTTTCACTCAGACTCAGTCACGTTCGGATTTAACGAAGGTAGTTAGCATATAGCTCAAAGCTATGAATAGTAAATCTAGTCTGGAATCTTCTGTTTACTTAAGCAAATTCGTATTCATATGATGTCTTACAATTCCTGGAGTTTTACGAGATGAGCCAACGAGGATTCCCCAATCCATGTCAAGTTGTTCCCACTCAGATCTCTGGAAAGAAAAAATATAAATTGTTAGCATAGCGTCTATACAGGGTTGCTCAAAGCATATTTTATGCGCAAGGCTTGAGTGAAGAAAATTGCTCCGAGAATGCACAAATTTTGAATTCATTAGTTGCTAGTTGCTATTAGCTAAATATGACTTGGCAAGCCTTATAATCCGCCTCAAGATTAATCACCTCATTGCTAATGCATATCTTAGGCCAAACAATCTTAAGATTGTGCTAATGTGCTACAATATTAATATTAACCGCATCCTATTCATATTCATATGAATAAAGTGTGCATGGTTGCGCATAATTAAAATTCAAGGAAGAACCCCCATTATTTTCACTTATCTCTTCCATATTCACTTTCTCCTTTGTGAATTATCCTCGTGCAAAGAGATCTGAGCCGAGTGTTGAGTCCCGGAGTCATTTATTATACGATTTGGCAAAGTTTTTACAAAGCTGGAGCGTGGAGCTTCAGTGGCAGGACAAAAGCAGTACTGTTTTGTATATAGCATCTGATATCTTAATTGCAGTTCTGCGACTACGAGTGTACGCTGCAAGCTGAAAGTTTTAGTACAGCCGAAGCGTGTGAGATTTATGCACTCACTAAATTATCCTACACCACCAAAATCTTCAGTAACGTCTATTCATTGCAAAACAGATCTAAGTAAATAAGCAAAATGTGCATGTGCTCGTGTATATTTATCTTACCGCTTAATTATTGACTCAGGCAAGGTTGGGATTGTCAGGTTCAAAATAAGCGCCTGTTAGGTTCTAATATACAAAAATCAAGGGATTTTTTTTTCAACCTTTAATTTAGTACAAACGAGGGCGGTTTAATATGTTTCGTAGATTGGGCGGTTGTGTAAAGATTACACCCAACTTCTTTTTATTTGAATATAGTCAAATAAGTAGCTTGAAATATTGAACTCTCAGCTTGCCCCAATACACAAACTGCGAAATTTATTTAATAGCCCTCGTCTTTTTTGAACAAATTTATCAAATCTGGAATATTTAAATGAATATTCAAAGACTGAAAATAATTAATTGATTTTTAGAATTTAAACAACGTAAAAGCCTCATTTATAATTTAAAAAAGTTTGGGTCATTTAAGTCAAACTGGAAAGGTCATAAATAATTTTTAAAATCAACAGCAAAACAAAAAAAGTAGAGTATTTAAATTGTACATGATCTTTAAAATCCGCGGTTTGACGTGACAATAATTGCAATGAACACATTCAAAAATTCATATTTAAAACTTAAGATTTTGTACAAGGCAGAAATAACCTTAGAACCTAGAGCCTAACCTTGTTCATCACACTAAGAATGCAAGTTACTGAATTTGGTGTTGAGCTAGCGCCGAATAAACAAATATCTATGGTAATGAATAGAAGTCCATAGAAGACTTAATGAGTTGCTTGCTTGTTGGAACAGTCTCCGGCTTTCCCTACCATTAAACAGGGCTAGGAGCCCATTAATCAAATTAGAAAATGTTTCAACAGTGTTGAAACGTAAGGAATCGCAAGAACCCGGAAACGTCTCTTCTCCCTTCCCTATTTTTTTCTAATTTCAAGTTTCCTTTTTAATTATCAATTAAGGGAAGTCGTAAAAAGCTTATGACTCTGCATGGAGAATATGAACACTACCCGGTCTCCGGTAAATAATAGAAGCTGCTCTAGTTTATTGTACTGTGAAGCAAACGAGACTCTAAATATCTCCGCTCTTTGCGTCATTCATAATTTCTTATCTTCTCGGAAGTGCATATGGAAGATGACACAGATTTAAGGCCAGGCTGGAACCCGGATTCAGCTTTTTATTGCTGCTGGAACACTCTTGTTTCAGTCGTTAAAACCAGAAGACTAATTATTCATGGAAGGAAATATTATGAAAGCTGGCTTCCGCCTTTCGTTGAAAGCAAATGGGTTTCTTAAGTTTAAAGAATTTATTCGTGTTTCTTTTTAATATAGCTGGCCTGACATAATTTAAGCCAATGACTTAAGTAGTGACATTTTTTATGCTTCGATTTACTTAAATTATAATTCAAAATTTTTAATAAACTATTTTTAGTTATACTTTTTAGAAAGTAAAATACTCTGCAAAATTATTGTAGATTAAAAGTACTTGAAACAGGATAGGAAATCCACATAAATTACAATACAAATATTATTAAATGATAGAACTTGCAAAAAGATCAAAAATTCTGATTCAAAATTTTAGAATTCTAATTTTAAATTTATTTTTTTGTATCCCGGGAAATTTTCGTTTAATTTGCTTTATTTGAGCCAATTCAATCAAAAGTTTTAACTGTACATAATTTCAGTGCTCTTTTGCTTGCTATAATATTTATTAATTTTTTTAAAAATAAGTTTATCAATTCTTCGAATATTTATTAACTTTTTAAGAAGCTTTCATCAATCATCAATAAGAAAGTTTCATCTATCTTTCAAATATTTATCAATTTTTTAAGCAAATTTAATCAATTGTTAGAATATTTATCAAATTTCCAAGCAAGTTTCATCAATTTCTAGAATATTTATCAAATTGTCAAGCAAGTTTCGTCACTTGTTCGAATATTTATATAATTTTCAAGCAACTTTTAGCAATTTCTCGAATATTAATTAGTTTTTTGAGAAAGTTACATCAACTGAACCAATATAAATATATTTTTAAAGAAAGTTTCATCAATTTCTCAAATATTTATTAAATTTTCTAACAATTTCATCAATTGTTAGAATATTTACTTATCTAATTTTCAATCAAGTTTCATCAATTGTTGAAATACTTATAAAATTTTCAAACAAGCTTCATCAATTATTTGAATATTTATCAAATCTTCAAACAATTTTCATCAATTGTTCGAATACTTATCAAATCTTCAAACAAGTTTCATCAATTGTTCGAATACTTATCAAATTTTCAAACAAGTTTCATGAAATGTACGAATATTTATTCAAATCTTCAAGCAAGCTTCATTAATCGCTGAAGTACACCCAATTTTAAGAGCAATTTAAACACATTAATCAACAATGAAGGCTCGTCTGAAAATAAACGTATTCCAGTTGCATATCTTAGAAACACATAACCAAGACCGAATGTCAAAAACGACTCCTTAAATTCGTCCCACGACCTCTCCACATTTACACGACTCTCTTTGCAGTAAATACAATATTTTTCAAAGTAAACTTGAGCTGCAGCGATGATGGAATCTTCAGTTACATCTTGTAATGGTAAAGGGATGCAAGCAACAATCAGAGCTGCCACTTCGAAAACTGGATCCGCATATGCCACGCACTGCCAATCAATTATCTTCACAGGCAGTTCGGAATCTGCATGGACCAGGATGTTGTTGGGCCAGAGGTCATTGTGAAGAGCTGATGGGAATTTTTGACCTTCTTCCAGAAACTTTGTAATAATTTTCTTGGAATTGCTCAGAAATTGTTTAAGGTCGTCCATATTGAAGCCTTCAGTTGAGCTTAAATGTTCTTGAAAAAATGGCTCAATAGTCGGCAAGCAGCGCTGGAACGACGAATCCAGGCAATATTTGTGCCCTGGCTTTCCAAATAGGGCATTCGGTATCCATGGATACAATTCAGTAAGGTTCTTCTCAAATTTATTTTCCAAGGCTGACGAAGCTGCATGAAAAAGTGCTGCAAAGTCGAGACATTGCTCGAAATGGACTTCGCTCTTGTTCTTCTCGAACGCTCCAACGTAGTAACCAAGGGACGCTGACCAATCCGGTAGAATCAGGACAGATCCATACGGAACATCATCCGCTTCCTTGGCTTCTTGTATCTCCGTGTATTCCGCAGTTGAAATGAATTTGCCTAGGGCTGGACTGAGCTCCACAAATGCTGGTAGCATAATTTTGTAAGACAAGATTTCAACTTGGTCTAGTCCTTTCTCTTCAACTAGTTTTCTGAGTACGACGTTGTCTGTGTCACTTGGTAAAAGTTTGACAATTAAATTATGGGATTTCTTCGGTGTTTCGTTTTTCACCTCAAATGAAACTTTCGCCATCTCACTCATGTAGCCAAATCCTTCGGCTGCGTTTGTTTTAAGTGCAAAGGAATTGGTAGCAATACTTTTCTTGAGGACTTGTGACAGCCATTCAGCAGTAATTTGATCAACCGACTTGGGAATTGGGATTCTGCTTATTTCTGACATTTTGATTGTTTGAAAATATTATGTGGTGGCTTGACGTCGTCGAATATTTGTGAGTATTGAAAAATTCAACCGAACTCTATGCTCTGATCTGGTGACGTGTTTTACGTATTCGGTGAAAACTATGAGCAAAACTAGCACTCCAGTATTCAGCGTGTCTTCAATTTTAATTTGAACGATGCAATTAATTTTAATAAAAACAGTAGTATTTCGTTTATCAAATCTTTGGGAAGGGAGTTTGTACTCGTACGAACTTCAAACTGAAACTATGCTCTGTCATATACAACAATATCCTTGAATGTATTTGGTATTTTTTTATCTACCGTATCATGCTGATACTGTTAACTGCAAAACGACTGAGTCTAGGCACACTAAAGCTCAATTGATGATTTGGAGGTCAGGCATGTTCACTATATCAAATATTGGTAATATAGGCACGCACACGCACATGGAAATGGAAAATACAGAGGATGAAGTAATACTCAACTCCATACCACCTGATTTGCGTTGGCTTTTGAATTGACAATTCTTGGGCGGCAACATTCACAGATATTGACACCTACTTTTTGAAAGGGAAAACAAAATTTGAATTTTTGATGCCAGAATTATTTAAGAATTCAGTCATATTTTTAGACAATAGTAAATATTTTATTCTTCCACGGAACACATCAATTTTTCACAGTAGGGTTTAAGCTCGAATAATTCCGATTAGAAATAGCCGAATAATACCGGTCTACGATTAACTGATTGAAAATTGATTTGACGATTTGTTAAGCCGACTTTTCATTAAATTTTGGGACGTAGTTGTGACTTGTAGAAGTTTTTATTTTGTATTATATTATAATTGATATTTAAACTAATTGACCATTTAAACTACATTTAATTATGATTATCTTTTCAAATGTTGGATACTAATCAGATTGCCAATTAATGAGTTTACAATAACTTAGCATTTCTATATTTTGTTGTATATCATTTCTAATCAACATAAATACGCACTATTTGAAGCTTTGCTTATAGAAGTGTATAAAGAACTCGACTTTTAACCGATGAATTTGAGAAAAACATTCGTAATTACACGCTACCCGGTTTTTGAAACCATATCCAATTTTTAAAGTTAGAATGTTCTTAAACTCAAACGTTAAGAAGCATTCCACAATCGACGATGTATTGCTACAGTACACAGCTATTGTTCATCAAGCACACATTCATTAAATTTTGAACCTACACAAGCGACAACAATTTATCAAGTACGCCAAATCTCAAAAGAACTTTAAACACTGATACTATTTTCGACAAGATGGACGGATTGTCAATAAACGATCCAAACCCAGCTACAAACCTAACAAAAACCATGCCAAAACCATACGTCATTAAAAATTCTCTGAAATCATTCCAAGAACGCTCCACAATCACATTAATTTGTTTACAGGTGTCACAGAATTTTCTGTAATATATTTGAGCAACACTATTCACATGATCTTCGGACAACACTGCAGACGGCGAGCAGTCGAAAATGTAAGATGCAACTTCTAAAGCTGGATCAGCATACGCAACAGTTTGCCAATCAATGATTTTCACGGGCTTGGACGAATCTGAATGAATCAGGATATTGGGAGACCACAGATCGAAATGAAGGGCTGTAGCGTATTTTTGTCCATTTTCCCAAATGGTGGTAATTATTTGACGCGATTTATCTTTGAACTGGTTGAGGCTAGACAGGTTGAAGCCTTCAGCTGACGCCAAGTGTTCGGTGAAAAATTGATCAACATATGGCAAGGCGTGCGCAACGTCCGAATATAAACAATTTGAATTTCCAGATTTATCCAAATATTTATTCTTGACCCAGGGATACAATTCAGTAAACTTCTTGTCATTCTCGCGCTCCAAAATAAACGAAGTAGCGTGGAAAAGTGCGGCAAAGTCAAGTCCTTGATTGAAGTGTTCAATTCTCAAATCTTCATAAAATGGAACCACTTCGTATCCTTCCAGTGACGTCCAATCAGGTAGTATTAGAACTGAAGCATATGGCGTACCTGTACCATTTGCTTCTTGAATTTCCGAATATTCGCACGTGGAAATATATTTGTTCAAATCCGGTGTTTTTTGAATGAAGTCTGGAAGCATGAATTTGTATGCCAGGATTTCAATTTGATCTGTTCCAAAGTCAGTCACAATTTTTCTTTGATCAGCACTATTTGTCGCACTTGGAAGAATTTTAATAATTAAGCGTTTGATGGAATTTGAACGGGTTTTAAATTCAACTCGGGCCATTTCACTCATGAATCCAAAGCCTTCTTGGACATTTGTCGTAAGGGTAAATGAATCTGGAAGGATATCTTGCTGAAGGATTTCGGACAGCCATTCGACCTTAATGTGGTTCACTGATTCCGGAATTTGACGGTGTTTGGATGCTCCAGATTCCATGTTTGGTAATCCGATGTGTTTATTCAAGAAAATGTATGAGGCTCCAAAAATTCAAAAATTGATTCACTTCATTACAGTGGTTGAAAAATGGCGGGTTTTACTTGGTCGTATTTTGTCTTCCTAGTGTACAGGTTGCATACGATAATCGCCTCACTTTTGAGAAGATCTAAATATAAAATAAACCGAACAAAAAAACCTTGCAGTTATGTTCTATTGGAAATATAACCGATTGACAGAATTGGACATTCTTTCAGATTTTAAAAACTTATGCAAGACCCTATTCTAAGATATTTTTTTTTAGAAAGATGCCAAATTTAGCACTACAATGGCTTTTGTTTTTTGAGATATCTCGAAAACTTTTTTAAGATATTTTTTAGAAAATGTCCAAATTACGCTGGCTTTTGTTTTTTGAAAAATCTCTAAAATGGTCATAAATCAGTTTCGAAATTTTGAAGAAAATTAGAAAATCCTGAAATGCGCTACTTTTATACTTTCAGTGGAACATATATTTCTAAGTCTTTCGGGTTTTCGGTGCCGACTGCAGGATTTTTCGAAAATTGGGACAATTGTCATATTCAACTTGTAGCTGTACAACAGGTACTTACAATTAGATGACGAATAACAAAAACTGTACTGCTCAAAGCTGATTTACAAATTGAAACTGCACTAGAAAATCCAAGATTTCCTGCTCAAACGGTCGATCTGGCCTTGCACTCAGCAAATAACATACTGCTCTTTTGTGGCGCTACAAGTAGCACAGCTATTCTCTATAGAGAATAAAAAATAAATTTAAACTACTTAACTGTAAAGAATTATCTGTAGAGTGGAGACCTGAAACCTTCAGCATGTCTACTGGACTGGGACCTAGACGGCAACTCATGCATATTGAAACAACACAATGTCAACTCTCATCTATGCCGATAACTGAATTTAACACAAACAAAGTGAACGCATACATAATTTTAATTGCCAGACTGTATGAAGTAGATAGTACGATTTGTATAATCGTATCCGATTGCCGATACGCGTAAAAATGAAAAAAAATCTTTACAATAGTGCTACGTGTCAATAAGTATTGAGAAACTAGGGCTCAACCACAGCTAAACAGAAAACGTATCCCACAAAAAATGATTCGTTAGGTTGGAGATTTTGAACACAAAACTTAAATACGATGACCTTAAAATGTAATGATCATTAAAATGGAAGTTCTACTGATAGAGTAGAATATTTATTAGTAACGAGTCCAAAATAATTTGCAAGAAATTAGTTTTAAGATGCCAAGTTTATTTATTTAATTCAATTTGACAAAATGTGGTTTGACAAAATCATGATTCTAAGCATGACGCCACTACTGGTACTGATTTTTTCAATAAGTCGTCGGTGATCTTTAAAAGTTGAAAATTTCAAAGGGAAACTGATATGACGTTATTTTGCTAGCCGAGGATATCATATAAAATCGACGACTTTAGCCCAGAAACGTCATTTGAAATTGAGCATAATGATAAAGGTCTATGACCATTGGTTCGTCCACCCGAATTTCCTCTATCAAGCCAGACACATATTTCTTCGAAGCACTTTATGACAGAGCGGAGAGGGGCGGGTGTCTGAAGAGAGTCATTCAGGAAGTTCAACTAAAAGTTGGTCAGAGACGTTGGGTCTCAATTGGGCGTGTTTATGGGCGTCTCAGCAAGACCAAACACCCAAGGCGTCCTTGCCTAACTACTCTGAAGCACATCCTGTAAACTGACAACGTTTCCCACCAACGCCAACTATCATAAAACAATAGGACCCATTTTCGGATTATTTAGTAAGCAATAGAGGAAGTGCTCCCTCGTAATCGTAACACGCGGCTAAACCCAGGATTTCCTAAATTAGCGTACTAAAGCTGTCACGACTTGTACAACCAGTTCCTTACATCACTTTCGTTTAATAAAGAAGCAAAATATTTTCTACAGGGAGTAGCATGTTCTGGCGCAGCTTGACAGGCACAAGTAGGTCTGTATCATGACATGGCACGCGGTTTCATTTTCGAAGTTCTGTTTTCATAATTCAGCTTGGAGTTTTAGGTTGTATGAAAATAGGTTTTAGGATTTTGAAACTTTTCATGAAATATTTAAAAATATTGTTTTAAAACTACCAATTGAAGGGGAGCTTTAGAGGCGTTTCCTCGTAAATTAAGCTAAAGGATCCAATATTGATTTGAAATTCTTGTCACGCACGAGAATGCTCGAACATGGGGAAAATTTGACCTGCTCAATAAGGTCAATCACTCATCGGCGAATTATCCTCATAAATAAAGCCTAAGATTTGAATATTGATTTGAAATTCTTGCCATGCACGAGAATGCTCGAACATAGGGAAATTTTGACCTGCACAATAAGGTCAATCACTCATCGGCGAATTACCGACAATGCAAATTAAATTAATCCACTTTGGCAATCTGTATTCTGCAAAATTTCTGTTTTCAATGAGTCATATCAAATATGTGACAGTCGGATGACCTCCTGAAACAGTCAAACGTTTTCGATGCTTTTACAATTGGTTGACCTCCTCAAGCAGGTTAAACGTTCTCGATACGCTTTAAATTGATTGATCTTCCCCAACCCCAACAGGTCGTGCGTTAGCTGTTCTTATAGTTGGTTGACCTCCTCAAACAGGTCAAACGTTCTTGACTCTCTTACAATTGTTTATCTCTTCAGACAAGTCAAACTGGTTCGTTGTTCTTACGATTGGTTGACCTCTCCAATTAGTTCAAACGTTCTCGTTGCTCCTAAGATGGGTTGACCTCTACAATCAGGTCAAACGTTCTCGCTATTTTTTCATTTGGTTTACCTGCACAAATAGGTCAAATCTTCCGGTTGGTTTGCCTACTCAAACGAGTCAAACGGTTTCACTGCTTTTTACAATTGGCTGACCTTATCAAGAAGGTCAAATTTTCTCGTTGTAATAGACGTGGAAATTCATAGCACCAAAGTTTAGAGATGTAGGATGCTAAAGATTAAACCTAAAATTGAGCCTTGCTTATAATCTTGTAAGCAACATAGGCAATCACCCGCTGATCATAATATGGCGAAAAGCTGCGAAGTAAACCCAGGCCTCAGCATAAAATTAGGGAACTTTTCCTCACTATTTTTTTTTTTTTTTTTTTACTTCTGTGAAGATGAGATGGAGAAACTTTGGGATGACAACTTTATGGTTATGACTACTTGCGGATTCCGTCGCATTTATATGAAATGATATAATCATTTGTTACACTCTCGAGTCTTCAAGTCCAAAGCCCGAGCTTGTGCAACTGAGTTGCAGTGTGGACTTTCTATGAGCTGAAGCTGAGTGAGCTCCTTTCTTCTCAAGTCTCTTCAACAGGAAAAAATATCTTTTTGAGGTTTATCATCTTATCACTGGAGATAACTCATCTCCAACGCTCCCAGGACTCCAAACTCTCTTCTCGCCACTTTCCCCTTTGTTAACTCTCGTGTCCGCGTCATCTCGAACGAATGAACCACCAAAACTCATTTTTCATAGGACTAAGACGTAATTTCCGTGTACAGTGTCGTTCGTTGATCCTAGGTCATAATTCTGAAGTTCGTCACGTTTAACCTGAGGTTAATATTGCATGGATAGCGCAAACAGCGCTTGAAACATTAAAATATAAAGAACAAAAAAGTCTTGACATTTTTCTAAATTTTGAAAAGCATTAGTTTTTATAATTTTTGAGATATTCACCCATCCTATTCTAGGTCAATATTTCGTAGTTTGTCAAATTAGCGTTTACTTAAAGCTTAAAATTGCAAAACACAGTTAAAAGGTGTCTTAATCCTGCAAATATAATAAATAAATGAATTTTGGCGTATTTTTAGGTTAGAGAATAGTTTAGGTCAATTTTTAGAATTTTTGAGACTACTGTATGCCCACTTAATTCGCTTTGTAACTTTTTGAAATGCAATCTGACAAATAAATGTAGGCTCCTTCAAGACTTAATTATTTTCTTAATTAGAAACTTCATTTAAGACCGCTCGGTATCGGTATCGGTATACGAGGGTTGTTTCACTGAAAACTAGATTTTTTGTTTCGCTCATAAGTATTGCATACAAAATCAGACAAACCCCAAATTTTGCACATTTATCTGTAAACTTTTCCTAAAAATAAAACAAATGCGCTGCGCTTACTGCATTTTCTAACAGACCGATCCGTCTGGAAATTTCGGAAATGCATGCATTCAAAAGATCTGTACAAAATTAAAATGTACCGAAAGCTTAATGTTGTATTGGGACAACACCCCCATCACGTAGCTCCAAATCAATAGCCTGCTTACTACAGATCCAAACCTTAACCTAGGTGCACGTTGTTCGTCTCTGTCAGCCTTTAACGGAAATTAACCCATAATTCTGATGTAAGTTTGTCCCAACTTTCTTCCGCTACAGCAAGAAAATTTGGGGAATAAATCCAATGAATGTCAAGTCAGGTCCACGAGTTTCCGGTAAAGACGACGTAAAAATCGTGTCCTAGTCCCTTGAAACCTTCTAAACCTACCGGCGTCGTCAGAGTCGACGTCATGCGTCTGATTAAATGGGATTCATTTTCTTCTGTCCTCATTAAAGCCAAGAAGTCGAAACCAATTCCTGTCACTCGGAATGGGTAATTGACAGACACATTATGGCTCATATGTCGAGTCCCCGGTTTCATGAATATGAAATCTTCCTTCAGCTACAATACATTCCATAAAGGAGTAATAATATTTTCCTGGTCCGGAAAAATATGTGAAGAAACGACTTTCCGTCCCCGTAAATTGTCAAATAAAAAACCCTGTTATTACCCTCAAGTATGCATTTCTATTCAAATTTTATTTTCCGAATCATGATACTCGGGAATAGAATAAAATGAAAATTAAGGGAGCTCCTTTAAGTACCTTTTATCTCGTGTTATGGTGTACTACACGAGAACAAGCTTACCAGCTGTGTGGTCCCTGTGCAGCCGTATACATTGTCTACTGTGTGCATCTGAACCGTCACTGCCGCCATACGCGTTAGCGTTTTCCTTGTTTTTTTATCAAGCCCATTGTATCATGCAATTTCTGGACATGGACATGGAGGCATTGCACCAAGGTTGGAAGCTTTTTTGGAAATCAGATTTTGTTTAAATTGGGCGGAATGATTTAGAGAAAAAACAATTTATGTAGTTACAGCTAAATAGTTTCAATTCCAAATTTTGGTAGAAGCATGCATGATTTAGAGATGAAATTTGATTCTGGGACAGACGGGCTAAACAACGGTGTTTTATAGGTATTTTTTTTTAAATTCCCCAATATTTTCACTTCAACTAATAGTATAAACTAACCTAAACTAACCTAACATAATACAGCCTATGTTAACTTAAAATATCCTAGCTGACTCAAATAATCTAGCAGAATCTAACATAACCTGACGTGGAACGGTTTTGGCTTCATTCAACTGATTTTTCTGTTTGTTTGTACAAGTGACGTTCACCAACATTTTCATAGAAATATTCCAGATATTTTCAGTTCAAAATTTTGAAATGCGGTTCTATGTTTTAAAAAAATTTCAATTATTTATAGGAAATTCACCCAAGCCAACATAGTCTAGTGGTACAAGGAGTCTGTCTCTTCTGTCCACAAAAAATAGACTATCAGGAGTTTCGA
>JAQFXZ010000583.1:0-17684 GCA_034694025.1 Ceratophysella scotica | reverse complement strand
CACTGTGCTTCAACACTGTGCTTCAACACTGTGCTTCAACACTGTGCTTCAACACTGTGCTTCAACACTGTGCTTCAGCGCTGTGCTTCAGCGCTGTGCTTCAGCGCTGTGCTTCAGCGCTGTGCTTCAGCGCTGTGCTTCAACACTGTGCTTCAACACTGTGCTTCAACGCTGTGCTTCAAAACTGTGATTCAACACTGTGCTTCAACACTGTGCTTCAACGCTGTGCTTCAACACTGTGCTTCAACACTGTGCTTCAACGCTGTGCTTCAACGCTGTGATTCAACACTGTGCTTCAACACTGTGCTTCAACACTGTGCTTGAACCTTCAACACTCTGAGAAGAACTCAGTCAAAACATCGCATATTTTCTTATGACAAACAAAAAAATCCAACTAAATCCTAAGAGAAAACTGACAAAATTCAGATTAATGAACCATTACCTACAAATTACCTAAAGTAATCAGAAAAATTTAATAAAAGTCAAATGGAAATTTTTGAAATATACGAAAAAGTAAAGGAATCGCATTGCACCATAAATTCTTCTCAAATCTAAATATTCAAAACTAATTGAAAATAATCCTTAAAAACATCAATGAAATTGACAAAAACGTATATAAATTATATTTGATTGCATTAAATTTTTATAAAATACATTTTTTGATGTTTTATCATCCCATATTCAATATACCTAACCTCGTGAGTACCTCCAACATTCATATTTTATATCTCTTCTGATCTGATCTGTCTGCCGCGGCTTGGCCCATCGCCCATCACCCATCCCATAATCCCATGCCCGATTCAATTGATAACTTTGTTCTGGAGAGAAGAGAACCAAAGCCGGTTGGATCATAAAACACAAGTTTCCATGGATTACAGATACTAGAAATACAATATTTCGATTTTCGATCTGCTGAGTTTACTTGAGATGAGACTTTCTTCTACTAATAAAAAACTAAAGTTGAACGTCACAAATGCTCTTTTTTACGAGGTTCACAGCAGTTTTGCTGTTATACCTTTGCATGAAACATGGTGCGGGAGAGGACTTTGGACTATTTTTCTCGTTTAAAAACGCTTAGTTTATCACACATCTTCCGCCCAGCCAGGCACACCAACAGAGTTTCTCCATAAAGTTTTGTTTTTTATGACCTTTGATACCCGTTTCTCCCTTATATGACTCTTCGAGACAAGTTGTTACAAGGCTCAATAGAAACATTCTGCTCCGTGCGACAAGTGACAGGAGAAGGCTTGGGTGACGAAGATGTGGAAGACATATGCTAGATAAATACATATACAACAACGCCCAGCACCGGTGAGGGTGTCTCCGCGTGCACTATTTTAGCTTCAGACTTATGGCACAATATTTTTTTTAATTTCAAGTAGTAAAATATGAACTTGAATTTTCTACGCATTGAACTGAATAAACATTCTATTGGAGCAAACAAATACGAGTGCTACAGATTTAAGGTCTTAGCATGCCCCAATATCCAAGCGAAAAATACTTTTTAAGGTCTCGTGTAATGCTTAACCGTGAACACGACCGAATTCCTCAGTTTAAACCATCGAAACTTGTCAGTTTCATAAAAACGCTAAATCTTGGGTTAAACTTCATTGGTACCTAAATTGTTTATTATTTTAGATAAAATATTATTTTTTGTCGATTTTATTTTTTTCATGCAAAATTAGGCAAAAATTAGTATTTTACAGCCATTTTAATAGGCCGGGTAGGTTTTAGACCTGTGTCAGCCCTTAGTCCTTCAGTTACGTTCAATACGATGCTAAAGAGCTGACATTCTGCAGACTACGAGTAAAGCCTCCAAAGGGGTCAATGCGGTTTCTTCGGATATATTAATTAAAATTTCCTCTAAGTCCACATTCAAAAATCATTTTAAAAAATATAAGGAACATGAAAAAATTAAAATTTGAGGGTTCTAGTGGCGTAATAAACTTAAATTCAGGTCAACTTGTTGACAAACACATGACCTGACATGCTCCGTGCCAATTTTGATCAAATATCCAGTAACACACTTAAACAACGAGGTTTCAGGCGGATGATTTCAAAAAGTATCCTCAACGCCGACATATCGGAATATCCCTATTCCCAAAGCGTTTGTTTTTCTATTATCCAATATCCGATTGGTTGGTAATTGGATAATCCGGCTCAGCCGGTGATAGCGACGTAAAGGTAAATTGGAGGACTTTCTTTTCTCAATTTCATCCACTTCCCTACTTAGTAATTCCATTATTAGGGCTAAGCCGTAGAAACAAAAGAAGAAGAAGAATACTCATCATCATCATAAGCTTTTCCCAACGAGGGCTCATTACTAAACCAAATAGCCCGGCGCAAAGGATGAATGCGTTGAGTCTTTACTTGCAGAGTCAGGGTTGCTGCAAATTGCAAATCACCCTGCAGTCTATACTGAATATATCGATTATTTTTTTGATTTTGCAGACTGAAAATTTATTATACGTAGAATACATATGACAGTGATACGTGATTGCATGCAATTTTCATGTGTTAAAACAGTTTTGGGTACTGATGCTACGTGTGAACACAAAACGCTTGATGCAGTGTGCGAGCACGTCGTGTTCGCACACTGCATCAGCTTCTTGAATGAATACAGGGTTTCTAGTGTTTCATTATGCTGGACTACCACTTGGCGTTAACTCAATCATTATAAAACAACGGGAAAATGGGTTCTTTCTGTGCATGCAACATGCAACCCTTATTTACATATGTGAGTTCAGGATTCGCACAAAGACACAAATACATATATCCATGCATTTGAATAAAATGTGTTACTGACAATACAATGGACTTTCATGACAGAGCTGGATGAATGCAAACTATCATTGAAATAAATGGCGTCAGCAATCTCCTGCACGATCCCTGGACTCACATTAGCAAATAAGGATTGCAACCACAGAAAGAACCAAACTTATTCCGTTGTTTTAAAAATTTGAATTAACGCCAAGGGGTAGTCCAGCATAATAAAACACGAGACACCCTGCATGCCCTCAGCACGCTGATGCAGTGTGCGAACACGGCGTGCTCGCACACCGCATCAAGGGTTTTCTGTTCGCACGCAGTATCAGTACCCAGTTTTGATTTGAAACACGAAATCCTGTCAAACCAGTCTAACGTTGATTAGCAAACTTCGCATGAATTCATATAAAACAACCCTGGCCTTTCTTGAACAAACTGAGTGGTGCGTTTCCATGTTCTTCGACCAAATCTGCTTTCTCTGCTTTTAAGAAACTTTCTCAATACAAATGACAAACGCATCGTTATTTGTGATTTGAACGCTTTGCGGAATTCATTCTTGGTCGTACCAGATAAGGTACAAATATGTTGAGGTTCCAATGGAAAATCAAGTTTTCAATCGTGCTAATTCGTAATTTGTGTGATTTGACTGAAACCAACATGACCTTGAATACTTACAACGAGTTCTATAGCTAAGGGTTTTCGTGTAAATCTATGCTGCGGTATTGAATTGAATGTTGGCCCGAACCAGGTGCCGCATAACCCGACAAGTGGATGCACGTCTTTGTAACTTGTGAAATACGGGAAGTGGACCCATAGCTCGAATTCGAACAAGACTTGCCGTATTTCTACAACATAGAACCGGGTGCATTTTCCATAATCAAGAAATGCGGCTTCCGGTTTTCCGCTTAAATTTTCTGAATTTTTGGCATTCAATCTAATGACACAGTAATCTACACAAATCATCCATAAAAGTAGAACTAGCTGTAATTGCACGTAATTTTCGTCAATTTCATTTAGGAGTAACAGCAGCGTTGTTCCGTTTATTACCTCAAACAACTTTACTACTCATATTATTTGAGACTTAGGCAGATTTTATGGGATTCCATGTCAAGTGAGCCGAGTGCTAATGTGTTAGAAAGCTGTAACATACTGGGTGTTGGGTAAGGACCCCCACTATCCTTCCAATCCTATTCTTAGCATCTGCTAGAAACTGCATGGGACCTGAGCCGACTACTAACTACTGTAATGGAATGGAAGCCGTAAAAATAGAAGCAGAACTTGACTTTCTCCAGTTAAAAGAAAGAAAGTGGAGAGAAAAGAGGCTGGAAAGTTTTGGAATGATTTTCTCGTCATCGCATTCGGATCTTTCGAGTAAAAACAAAATAGGAAAAAGTGAGCGTCTTCACCGTTCAGCTTTTGCCGCGTTCCTTCGAGGTGGGAACAATAACGGTCTACCCAAACTTTGAGCAACTAAAATGAAAAGTTTGGAGAAAATGCTGAAGCTGGACTAGAATTCGAGTCTAGGTAAACTTAATGGTTCCATCAAACATGTATTAGTACATGGTCATCATGCACCATGCACTTTAAAACAAGAGGCTAAAATGTTTATTCGTGAGGAATACTTTCTAGTTTGGCACAAATTGGATGAAGCACCCTTTGTATGACGTACTAAAAGATATCCCTTTCTCCAAGTAGTCCAACAATATTTTGAGATAAGTCTAGATCCAAACTAGAATTTGAAATTCAAATTGGAAAATTGTGAAGCGTGTTAAATATGTTGACATTTCCGCTTAGTAAAGGACAAAAGATCAAAATATGTTTCAAACTTCTGATATCAGTCATGTTTCATGTAAGCTTGACTTTCTTTTCCCCACTTTTGACCATTTCTAATCGCATGCAAAAGGAAAGCAGTTCCCTTGTGACTGTGACTGGTGACAGTTCTCTGTCATTCATATTTTAGAATGGGATTTAAACCTATTGTGTTTCTATTCGCACAGACTGAAGTAGGAAGAAGATGATGGACGACAGTCTACTATGCATTGTAAATTGTAAAGTGCTCAAAATTCAGACTCCAGTTTCCTTCCAGGCATCAACACTCCTCACGTCAATCTCAAACACCCGAAGTCCGCTTTCACTCAAGTAGGAAGGAAATGAATTACAATTTACAATCTTTGAGCGGGGGATTGAGTACGGAATAAGATTAGTCTGACTTCGCTTGTCATTTTGCTAACATTCTAGCTTCGCATTATATTCGTACGTACTTAACTTGAACTGGGACTACGAGAAAAGCCGATAAGTCCAACGACAGCCTCAAATTTAAAAGTTTAACATCCCAAATATCAATACAACAACAGATCGCGACAATGATGAGCACTCAGCATTGAGCCCTGTGTGTAATTTTGAATCATTTTTTGAGATCATGCCTTCCCATTGATTCATTCATTGAATGCTTTAAATTAAAAGCTTTACTTCGAATTGCACTAAGTACAGACAAATATAACTAGAACATAATACACTATGCAATACACATGAAGGGTGGGAAAGTTTAAAAAAATACAATGGCTCTTGGAGTTTTTCGTCTTTGTGCTGTATAAAATGGATTTGGTGCAACAGATATACAATTGGAACCATAGATGGTGATTTCCCTCCCAGGGAGGGTTCGATCTGGGGAGGGGTGACTATTTTGGTTGTGCAGAGAAGACGTGGTTTCTTTTGCATTGGAGGGGAGGGATTGAAAGGTGATTTCTTCGGTCTTGGAGAGGAGGGTGACTGTTTTGATTGTGCAGAGGAGAGGTGGCTCCTTTAGCATTGGAGGGGTGGGTGGGTTTTATCCTCTTGGAGGGGAGGGGTGACTGTTTTGATTGTGCAGAGGAGAGGTGACTTTTTTAACATTGGAGCGGAGGGGTGAAAGGATGGCTGTTTCGCTCTTGGAGGAGGGGAGGGGTGAATGAGATGGTTGAATTTTTTGGTATTAGAGGAGAGGGGTGGTGCTTTTTATCTTGGAGAAGAGGGGTGCACAAAGTGCCTATCACTTCTTGTGAATGAGACGAGTTAATCAGAGTATGTGATAAAGTAGGAAAGCAAGTTGTGGGTTAGAATTTAAAAATAGAGGAGGAGAGAAGAAGAAGGCAAAGGGAGGGGTGGCTCTTTGACCTTGGACGGGGTGGCTCTTTGTCTTTGTAGGGAAGGGTGGCCTCTTTGACCTTGGAGGGGGGGGGTGACTCTTTGGCTTCGTAGGGGAGGGTTGGCTCTTTGGCGTTGAAGGGGAGGTTTGGCTTCTTTTCAATGAGGCTGAGGAAAGGGTGGGTTATTTCAAGGAGGGAAGCGGAATGGTGACACTTTTACCCATCTATGATTGGGACGTTATACAGTGTGGTCAGTTCCTTTTTTACAATGGAACTCTTTGGAAATCTCAATCAGGAAGATTGAAAGCTGGAAGGAGTTTGTGTCCTGGAATCTGAAATCCAATTTCTATTCCTGGCTCGTCGTCCCAAACTTACATTGTCCGATTTGGGTTCCAGAATGACGGGAATAAAAGGAGTGAACAAATCTCTACACTTAACGCACGGATTTTTTTCATTCGACCAGTGGTCAGTGTGTTTGATAAATATGTTCCCTCTTGAACACTTTCCCTTTCCGCGCCGAGAAATGTTGGCAGAGTCACAACAGAGAAACTGAGTAAACGGTGATCAGGGTTTGGAGTCTTCTCTAACGACACGAAGATGGGGTTGCATTCTGGAACCTATTCTTTACTTGATCATTTTCAATATTCCTGACTCCCATAGAAATTCCCTATTTTGTTCCAAATGGGTTTTGCCTTCATCCAAAGTTACCCGAGCGAAAGGAAATTTTCAAGCTACACAAAGATTTGGAAATGTTTCCTCGGTTCCACGACAGAACGTACGCCGTACTACTGGAAATGCTCTCAAAAATTTTCGTATTAGATTCAAAGTACTATAGCGGTAAAATTAAGGTGAAAGGAATTCTAGATCACCTAAACTAATTTTTAGATCAAGCTTTTGTTATAGATTTTCAAATTCACAATCCGAATCCACAATGCACAATGCTTAATGTAAGGATTTTCAGAACAAACATGTCGCTACTGGAAATTTAATGTGAAGATTTTCGTACCATTTGTCGCTACGCGGGATTAATGTTCATATCCTCCAAATGGTTGTGATTGTGTCATTAGTCATTACTGTGTGTGTGATTTAATGTGAGGATTTTCAATTCAGATGTCACTAAGTGTGACTTAAACCTGAGATTTTTTTTAAAAATCAGTATGTGTCATTTAAACGGGAGATTTTCAAAAATGTAATTATGTGTACTTTAAACCTGAGATTTTCATATAGATCAAATATGTATGATTTGAACGGGAGATTCTTAAAAAAATGTCATCATGTCATTATGTGTGATTTATACTGAAAATCAAAACAGATATAATTACGTGTGATTTATACTGAAGATTCTCAAAACAGATATCATTACGTGTGATTTATACTGAAGATTCTCAAAACAGATATCATTAGTGTGATGCTAAGATTCTCAAAACAGAAATCATTATGTTCGGTTTATACTGATGATTCTTAAAACAGATTTCAATACCTACTGTAAATGTGATTTAATGTGAGGATTGAAGATTCTCAAAACAGATAACTGAAGATTCTCAAAAAAGATGTCATTATGTGGAATTTATACTGAAGATTTTCAAAACAGATGTCATCATGTGAGATTTAAACTGAAGATTCTCGAATCACATTTCATTGTGCGATTCTCATAACAGACGTCATTGCAGGATTTAATGTGAGGATTCTCAGATTCAAATCACATTTAATTGGATTTGACTTGAAGCAATAAAACCTCTATCTAAACCCTTGTCATTGCGTGTGATTTAATGCAAAAACTCTCAAATCACATGTGGTTGCGCGTGAATAAAATATTCTCAAAACGAACTCCGTATTGGGTGTGATTTATTTAATGTGAAAATTCTTTAAACAAATACCTTTATTTGTGATTTAATATTGAGATTCTCATATCGCATATGGTTCCATGTGATGAAATTTGGCCACTCAATGATTTGATATTGTTTCAGACTTTTTAAACTCCAGCTTAGCCAAATCGTGCATTGAAGTCTGGAGTTCGTGGTAAAGTCATGAAAAATCACGTCCTGTAAAAATTCAACGGAAAATTTTCACATATTCTGCATATCTGCTGACGTCATTTTTTTTTTTTGCTTTGACGAAGAACAAGAAACGAAAAATAACTAATAGGATCATGTGATTTTTGGATGTTTCAAGACAAAGAATTGTCAGTCTGCTGCATGTGCAACATGAACGAATGGTTCGAATTCGAAGACTGCATGGAGCCCGAGATCGAGACCAGAACCACTCGAACTCGAACCAGAGAGAACTGAACTGATCTGTATTGGATTTCCTTTCCACAATGAAAACGGTGCTCCGCTCTGAATGTTCACATTCACTTTTCCACTTCATTCGCTTGACGCTCAGAATAAAGGGTTTCTATTTCGACAGTGAAGAGGGCTTAAGGCTTTCTCCGATTTTCTTAACAGCTTCCTTCCTGCCCTCACCAACATTGTTCTCTTGATTCATGGGCAAACAGACACGGACTAGGTCCATAACAAAATCATCCCCCAAAAAGTAATCAAGCAAATGACCCGTTCTTTTTCCTTGATGCGAGTTTACTCGGTCCATTTGTACACTACACAAATCTCTCCTTCTCAGTCGCTTTGGCATATGCGGAAATTGGATATGGATACACAATGCATGCGGGAAAATAAATGCGATATGCTTAAGCTGTAGGGATGTGATATCTTATGTGGAGTTATGCCAAATATTCCATTAACGGGTTCCAATTAAACATATTTTACTGGAGCATTATTTCCTCAAACAGCCCATTAAACCCTCATTCCGTACTTTACTAGGCAACAAATATATTCATGACTCCATGAGATTGCAGCGGGTTCTATGTGTAAAAATCCATTTGTCATTCTAGTCATGGTTATGTGTTATATCACTTTAGAATGAGCTTGTTTTACTACTGTTTCCAGAGAAAATATTCGAATGTAGATTATTAAAATTCCATGCAGAATATAGATACAACGTAGAACGTAGTGTGCACTACACAATGCATATGACCTCAATAATGTTGAGAAGAAACTCAATAAATATGTTTTTATATTTTAATTTTTGCTTTAGTTCCGTAGAATGCATGGACGTTTTTTGGTTTTTGAATTGTGTATAAACTGAATGCAAGAATGGCGCTGCCATCATGCCAATAATGCGTGGTAGCCAGGGAATGCAAATCCGGGTTTAACAAAAATGTTCTGTACACTATTTCTGGATTATAAAATTTAAATTCGGTTTTCGAACGAGAGAACTTGGTGGTTCCAGTTTTAGTGTATTTAATAAATTCCTATTAAAATTAACTGGATTCAGCACAGATTAGCCAAATGTATTTAGGTATTGTATTTATATTTGTGATTTTGAGTCCATTTACGCGTAACATAAAACACAAATATGATTACGGCTAAATCCTCATGCCATAAACTCGAGAACAGGACAAGCCGCATTTCATTCCTTGCAGAGTGAAGCTTACCGCGTGTTTATATTTGGCTAGTTGCCTTTTTTCACTTTGCAACATTTCTCAACGCGTTTAGACGTTGCTTTATGTGCACTTTTATGTGACAGGTCTTGCGTAATGGGTTTGGCACGGAGCTACTTTCTCTAGATTTTTCGAGTAGCCAAACAAATTATGCAAGACTTGTCACATAACAATGCCCATAAAGCAACGTCTAAACACGTTGAGAAATGTTGCGAAGTGAGAAAAAAGCAACTAGCCAAATATAAACGCACAGTGAGCAGTGAGCTTCTCTTTGCAAGGAACGAAAAGCGGCTTGTCCTGTTCTCGAGTTTTTAGCATGAGGATTTAGCCGTAATCATATTTGTTATACGTATTACATGGACTCAAAATCACAACTATACTCCAAAGCTTGGAAAATGTAGAATTTCCTTTCGGTTTTTGTACCATATTTTAGGAAACCGCTTACTTCCACTTTTAAAAATAAGTCATAAAATACCTATACGTATATGCATCAAAACTCACTTTACTTAACAATTTAATGACGCACAAGAGAGTCAAGACGAGGCGAGCCTATTCTAGGCCACTAAATTCCGTGTAAGGCAAGGCTAAGGGAATGCTAATGCTCGATTCCTAGAATTGGTAGGTGTTTCGGCTCGTAAATTCGTTGGATGCACATTACCGTATAGTTCCTGACACTTGGAGTTAATCTCACGCCTAATGTCAAATTCCGCTTGTGTACAGAGTATCTGGACTGGAAGCCTTGCCTTCTTGTCCCAACAACTGATGAAGCCTGTTCCCCCCTATTTGCATTAATTCCATAATTCCATTCCACATTCCATTCCATAATGGATGATGGAAGGAGATTGGAAGGAAAGATATGGTGAAATAGCACGGCCACGTATGCGAGTCTAAACATGGGCTTCCTGTGTGATGACGCAAATAAACTGCAACACAAATTGCAGAACATTCGTTGTTTAGCCTAAGTTTTGAATACCAGTTCAGAATGCACACACTTAAGGTTTAATTGGGCTGAGTGAAAGAGAAAACAGAGCAGTGGCGTAGCATCACTCGTAAACAGTATTACCCGGCTCATAGTGGACGGTACCACGGAGCAAGAATGTTTGATCTTCGATTTTGCGATAAAGGATATCGCAGCAAGTGCATGCCCCGGTGGTGACCTGTCCGATTTGGCTCAAAGTTGCACAGTTGTTCCTTAGAGCCTTCTAAACAGCTTTTATATAGGTCTCAAGAAGATTCTATGATTGGTTTGACGGTTAGAAATTCGCCATTTTTGCATGGTTCAAATGTTAGGACCTGTCTGATTTGGATGAAATTCGGTAGGATTATTCTTTGAAACATTCCAAACAATTTTTAAATGGGATTTAAGAAGATTCAATAACTGGTTTGGCTGTTAAAAATTCATGACCCTAAAACATTGTGACCCAAAAACAATTTTTAGGGGTCAAAACAATCATAGGATCTTCTTGAGCCCTATTTGAAGTTTGTTCGCAATGGTCCAGAGAATTACTCTGCCAAGTTTCATCCAAATCCAGGTCCTAACATTTGACCAATGCAGAACGGCGAATTTCTAACGGTCAACCCAATCATAGAATCTTATTGAGGCTATAGAAAAGTTGTACAGAATGCTCTAAGGAACAACTGTGCAAATTTTGAGCCAAATCAGAGAGGTCACCACAGGGGCATGCACTTGCTGCGATGCCCTTTTCCACAAATCGGGCATAATTCAGCAGTCAACGCAATTTTCATTGTTTGGATCTTTAATTCATTTTTAAAATGCCAATGTTTGTTGATCAAATGTTGAGAGTATCCGGTTCCAGCATAATCTATTTCAATCTTAGTATGGACTCCAAAGTTCCGGCCCTGTAGGAAAAACGACCTATGCTAACACTCTTCCAAATGGTGTAGTTCTACAAAAAGAGCAGAATGGAAATGGACTGTTAAGAGCTTAGATGCAATATTGTACAAATTGCTCGAGCAGTGTGGTGCACATGGGATGGATCGATTAGACGAGGATTGAGATCCAGATCCAGATCCAGATCTTGAGTTAGCCAGGAAGAACGGGACAAATAAAAATCTCATCAGAGATTCCATTCCAGCTCAGGGCCTAGCAATGCTCATTCTTCCCAAGGAAAAGCACTTAGTGACAACCAACAAACCACTTGTATGAATTCCTTCCTGACACGAAAAACGACAACCAGCAATTGAAGTGCTTCTGTCAAGATACGTAATGTTTCATTCCCACGAATTCTACACATTTACCTGCTCCTGCCCATTGAACTTCATGCTCATATTTTGCGTTTTCTAAATTCGGAGTCATACGCCAATTAAACTACCTAATTTCAGGTGCAGGGCGCGATCCTACGCCGATTAAGCTAAAATTTGATTCGGCTGGTTTACACGGTCAACCTAAATTTGTAATCATGCTGGTTTGGCTATTCTAGGTTAGGTTAGGTTAGGCTAGGTTAGGTTAGGTTAGGTTAGGTTAGGTTGCTAACCTATCCGAATATTCCTTAAAAACGATTCAAACCAAAGATATTGAACTTTCAGAAAATGATCAACGGAACTGTGACAGTTCAACTGTCTCTATTGTCCACATGTTTTCAATCAATCTCAAAGCCTTATTATTCAATTTTCGGTCTCACAAAGGAAACTACAATACAAAATATTCAAAACGTTGCTTGGAAACGACGAGTTAGGGCTTCCACGAGTGAATATCGAAATTTAAGAATTTCTCAGATAAACGCGCTTTCGCAGTATGTAAGCAATATTACACAAGTATTTAAATTGGAAAAAAAGATTGACTGCTTCTGGGAAAAGATACACGTTGTGCAAACATGTCGAAGCCATAAATCAGCGACAACGGCACTAAATTACGTAGGTAACAGTCCAAATCGCACAATATCCTAATTTGACTAAATGCTGAAAGTTCCCAAACCTAATA
Source organism: Ceratophysella scotica (assembly GCA_034694025.1). Classification (NCBI taxonomy): domain Eukaryota; kingdom Metazoa; phylum Arthropoda; class Collembola; order Poduromorpha; family Hypogastruridae; genus Ceratophysella; species Ceratophysella scotica. The sequence continues at coordinate 5,356 of JAQFXZ010000583.1, read as the reverse complement.
CACCTAATCTTACCTAAACTAACATTAAGCAAGCCTAAACTAACTTCTGTAATTACATTTTTGGCCTCACGGGTTTAGGCACGGCAGACTTTACCTGCTTCGCATCGAACTCTTTACATGAAAAAACCGCCACACCAAAAACTGCAAAAAAGAAACCCGACACATCACAAATGGCGACACCGAAGCCTAGATGCCAAAAACCTATGCGAAAAACCTCGACAGGCGACAGAAAAAGCAGCTTAAAAAATGTCGATTTTTTGTAAGGTCGAGTTTTTGGTTTGTGGCGGTACATATATTTGACTTCGTGCCTTTTACCTGCTTCGCATCTAACCACATGGTGTAGCCTTGTTAGTGTATCGTCAAGCCAAGCCTGACACGTGCTTGTCGTGTACTTGAATCGAAGTAGAATACACGCACCTCGTACAATATTCATGTTCGTAACTTGTATTAATGTACCTTCAGAATCAATTCTACAATTTTTCTCTGACATGAAGCCCTGAATACACCAAATTGATTATCAACCATCACATCTATCATCTTCGTGCGTAAATAATAAAAATTTTACGTGCGACGTGCGTCTCCCATCAATCATGATTCCTAACAAAAACAAACGGGAACAAAACTATTTTTGTATCCATATGCGGGTCCGCATTTACATTGGAAACGGCAGGCACATGCTACACGTACGCACTTTTTTTTTATACTACTTAATTGAATATGTACAAATCCATCCTCGTTAATCATGCATTCGCCACAGAAATCCTTGTGTCTCCTAATCTCCGATCCGAAGGTACAAGGCAGGAAGACCAGCCTAAGTGCTCATTACATTACCAAGTCCCAAACATGGAGAGACGAAAAGCCTTCTGACGCTTGTTTTTCTTCACGCATAAAAAATATTTTGATATAATAAAATCCGGCCGCTACCAGAAGAGTTCCAATGACATTAAAAGATAATGAATGGGCTGACACAGGGACAATCCCAACTTTAGACTCCGCACAAGGGAATCAGACTCTGCTCAGGATCCGGGAAGAACTTAATGTATGGCTAGTTTACACGACAGAGAACTCTACTTAGTTCTGTTTCCAAATCGGCCTTCTAAGCATGCTAATGAATTCAAGTAAAGGTTAGGTATCTATGTGTGTTAAGGAAATGTTGGTATGCATGGTCCAAAGGTGTATTCAAATTCACCAGAAACCAACTAATTTGCACTAACGCAAGCAGACATTACATTTCATTCAAAGACATGAATTAAATTTCGAAAAATAGATGAGTCATACAAAATCAAGGGAGCCAACTTGTGAAAGCCCCAAAAACTTTACAAAAAATAAAATTTAAATAAAGCTGGGCTTGGTTTCAAGATGTCTTCAAGATCAATGACTTCAAACCTACAAAAACGCTTAGATAGAAAACTAAAAATATGGGAATTACTTTCAAAAAGTGTCACAATAATCACGCGGTAAAAATTAATAATTTATTTATCAACACGTATTTGAATTTAGACCGAATTTTGTACCCCAAAATATAAAATTCATTATTTCTAGCGCGCTTTCTTTAACTTGTATAATTATTTCCATAGACGCTTTTTATATCGTAGCATAAATCCCGAAAATTAAATGCAAAGATTAAATATAGACTAGAATAAATTAATTAAATTGAGATTTAAATTATATTTTTGCTTTGCTCACACGCAAGGGCTGCATTATTGGTACGTATGAGACTTGCTTATGTTGACTGGAAACCTTGGACCAACCGCTTGACCTAGAGATACGCTTACGCTTGATGCCGACATTCTGCTGAGTGTGAAAGATTCAATTTTTTGGTCTTTTATATTTCTGGTTCAATCAAATTTTTTTAAACTATGTGTAAACTTACAGATTATATTTCTTTGAGCTCCTGCCACGCACTGGTTCAACCGCCTGCTAGTATGTTACATGTCTCACAGGTGCATGGAATTTTGGAGGCACTACCATTAATTCGATGTTCTTCTCCCTTGTCCCTAGATTAACACTTTTTTGTGGTTTTTTTAGAATATCAGGTAATGCAAAAGTGATAAATGACGCACTCCTTTTATAGAAGTACAAGGGGAGGTTCAGATTAGACCAACTGAGAAACATGCTTTATGGATTTTCTCAGAGCCAGCACAGTTGGACATTGGACATAAGGAAATAGTATTCGTATTCACAAAGAACGGGATTCAAAATATGTACCAACAAACCATAATTACGCTCGCATGCATTAAAAGCAGGGCTAGGCAAAATCAATGATTTTAAAATCATTAAAATCATGATTTTGGTAATCTTAAAGATTTTGATTTTCGGGTTTTGATTTTGAAGAAATGACATGATATTGTACTTTGATTTTGTAGAATTATCTATTTTGATCTGAAAAAACACGATTTTCGGCTAAAATAGCGATTTCAAAATCACGATTTAAAATTGAAAAATATCGTTGATTTTGATTTAATGATTTTACTTTGACGGCGAAAAGCGATTGACTTGGATTTTGGAATTTTCAAGGCAAATTTTTGATGAATTTTGTCAATGATTTTGATTATCATTTTCTAATGATTTTCCCCAGCGCTGATTAAAAGATTTACCAAAATACAAATTATGTGCAAAATATAGACATTTTAATTGTGAAAAATCAAATACCGGGAATATAATCCGTCTTGACAAGTTCTAAAATCTCAAATCAATGTTTAATGAAATATACCTGATTAAAGTATATCTTAATTTTTTCAAATTTTTGAACTGATTAATGGTATTCAAAAAATATTGCAAACAGATAACAAAAAATTCTAGTTATTTACCCAGCCCTAACACACAGCGCCAATGTTCAGCATTTAAGCCCATCTCCAATACACAACTAATTACTTTCCCTACATCAGAATTTGGGATTGAAATTTGAGCCGGGATGAATGCTTCCTTATAAATACGAGGTTCGGGTTGAACAAACTCTGGTTGATCCGGTAATCTAATAGTACATCATTATCCGCTGCACTCTTCAATGTAAATAGATAGAACCCGAGGAATCCCAGACGTCGATATCTGGTAATTGGACAAATATACGCAGCAGACACATGCCGTGAGTTGGGAGTTTAAATATAGAAACTGAAACACACTTTCATTCCCGAACTCAAGTCAAGCACAATTACTGTACGAGGAAAACGCAGTTAAACTTAACTGCAAATTAGGTTGTTACGTGTTAGCATTTTTGCACAAGACTGGATTCCTCCGAATAAATAGGAGCATCTTAAGGGAGAAACTCATTCCGGTGGATTAGACGGAAGTGATGGATTAGACGAGGAACATCGAAAGCACATTAATCTGTATACTCAGTATTTCTTAACGTCAGAGTAAAGCCTTAACTCTGAACGGAGGGTGAGAAATTGAAGTGGCTGAGTTATGTCATTAAGTGATGCCAAACAAAGCATTCGGCCTGGTTAGCGCCTCATTTCGTTTTTCCGTCTTCAGCCGTTTCTCAAACTCATTCCCTTAAATACCTGGCAGGCGATTAAGATAAAGAACCATGATCTCTTCTTCCATCGACTCTAATGAGCATAATCAATTTTAACTGACGAGATTAAGCCGAATTCCTAGTTGTGCCATTTCAAGAGAGTGAAGTATGGTGTGCGGCTTAGTCTCAAGCAATTTAGAATTGAGACGCGTCCAATTATTGAACATTTCATCAAAAAGTGTCTCAATCCGTTAAATTTTAATATATTTTTCCAGATCCGAACTGCGTCAGATGAAAGCCAGAGGTTTTTGGAATTTCTTGATGATTTGAATTTTGTTCAATGGAATTAATCAAATTACGATTTTGACAGGAAAGGCTATTTGCACTTCCCAGGACGAAATATTCCTAATACGTTCATGCGATCTATTCGTACAATGTACGTCGGAAATACTGGGCGGGTGTGAAGATTGTGCCTAGTTGAACATTTGAAAATGTAGAAAAATCATGAACCAAGCAGATGAGTCCGATGCATTCAAGCTTTACTTTTATAGATAATGTATAAACCGATAGCAGCTTCAGCTGTAGAAAAGGACTTGCGAAAGAGAAGCGAATTTCGTAAATAAAAATTAAAGAATTCACAATTTTTTTTAAATTAAAAAAGGAAAATTATGTACACATGGTAGAATTCGTTAGCTTATGCCGGAAACGATAGTGAGCGTTTTTTGGTTTCGTATACATAGTTGGGTAAATATTTTGCCCTACTGTCTGCCCTATTCCGCATTATGTGCCCTACTGCTCTACAGCCCTACTGCCCTATTCTAAATTATCGACCTACTGCCCTTTTCCAAAATCTCAGCCTCTTGCCATGCCCTATTGCCCTCCCCCGCATGATGTGCCCTACTGCCTATCGCCCTACTCTATAGGGCAGAAGGGCAAAGCAGGGCGCCTTAATTTGCCCTCTTGCTTTACTGAACAGGGCAATTAGGCTATGTATGATTGCTGTTTGTGCAATCCTCGTGAGGAACCAATTTGCCCTACTGCCCAATTCCGCATTATGTGCCCTACATATACTGACTCCATCGCCCTACTGCCCAATTCTAAATTATCGGCCTACTGCTGTATTCCAAAATCTCGGTCTCTTGCCCTGCTCTCCCCTCCCCCGCATGATGTGCCCTACTGCCTATCACCCTACTCTCTAGGGCAGTAGGGCAAAGCAGGAGGCCCTACTGTGCCCTCTTGCTTTACTGAAAAGGTCAATTAGGCTATGTATGATTGCTGTTTGTGCAATCCTCGTGGGGAACCAATTTGCCCTACTGTCCTACCGCCTACTGCCCTATTCCAAACTCCCGGCTACTGCCCTACCGCCCTACTCAGTAGGGCAGTTTGCCTCTATGTTTGTACATACTTTTCGATGCTTTAGATTAGGTTAGGTTATGCGGGAATTGCACCAAAGCTTCTTTTGAAGAAACTCTCGTTACGTTAGGTTTACGTTTGTATAGATGATGGGTGGTTATAATCGGTGGCTACAATAGGTGGCTACCGCCTATTTCAATATCTTTACTTTAACCAACAAGTACTTTGAAGTACATCTAGTGCCTGCAGGCAGCGCCAGCGCCAGCAAAGATCAGCTGCCAGTTGCAGGTTGCAATGCAACTATTGACGGGCTTGCCTTGCCAGTATGATATGCTCTGGAATCTGGAATACGGAACAGAATTAATAAGAAGCTCTGGGGCTGGATGGCTCAAGTCAAAGGAAGGGATTCTGAGAACAAAGTTGCTGACAAAGAGTTTCGTATAATCTTTATTATATTACGGATCTTACGAGGGAAGTACTTGAGGTGCGCAGAGCGTTCAGATTCGACACCTACACTATCATACACATTGGGTCAAGTGATGAATC
>JAQFXZ010000582.1:0-17703 GCA_034694025.1 Ceratophysella scotica | reverse complement strand
TTAAGAGAATTGAACTGGCACTCAGTCACTGACACTACGATGAGATGATGGGTGATAAATCGCAAGACAGCTAATAGCTAATAGTTCTGATTTTATAATGGTAGTGGAAGTGGAAAGGCATGTGGTTTGTGATAGGTTTTACACATTTTAGGCTGCTGGTTGAAGCTGACAGAACAGATGCTACGCTGCATTATGTCATGTCTAATGTCAATGTACGTAAGTACATACGTACAAATGTACTGCACTCACACAACAGGTAAAGTTAAGTTAGTACATAGGTACTGAACTGAACACTACTACATACTACTACTTCTGCACTGCACTGCACACACATGAATCTATGCGGCCCAAAAAAGATGTGGTACGGAACGGACTGCTAAGGCAAATTCAAGTTAGCTCGAATTTTTCTTGTACAATTACAACGTCGCCTCGCCTAACCCATGTATGTGCAACATTAAATGTGAAATGTGAGTACGGCTTTAATGTATTAAAACCACTTAATACTGGTCATGTTCGAATGTTGAAGAAATAGAGGGATGTGAGCAATGGTTAATTATAAAAAATACTGTGAACACAAATTCAACCGTTTTGTTTTGTAGTACCAATTCAATTCGGCATTCACATTTGATAAAAGAGGTCGACAATGGAATAAAGTAGAGATCGAATTTTGAGTTTGACTGACTGATTTTCCACACCGAATGATGAAACAGTGAATTGATCAGTTTCACACAACTGCACTCCAAACCGTGATAAGTTCATCAATTATCAAAATGAAAATTTTTCGAATTTTTTCGAAACCCTAGAAGCTAAAATCTGGACCGGAGAAGAGGTGTTTACGGGTGTCTCCTCAATGTGCGAAACTTCATTATGCGAAACTGAATAAATCCAGAACAGTTTTAGCCAATCCAGACGATCCACAGAGCAACCTCAAGAAGTTTCAACCAAATCCGGTCTGGGCCCAAAATCTCTCGAAATCCAAAAAAAATCGTAAAATCGACTATATCCGGTAAGGTCCTTTGGTTAAAATGACATTTCCACGAAGAGAAATGAAGGACATTTCGGACTGGGAATCTAATATGCAGAATGTTTTGTGAATATTATACTATAACATTTTACTTATACGAATATAGGAACGTGTGATTCCATTATCGTATCGTGGAACATCGTGTCCAACTGTGGCCCTAATGATTAGATTATGGAAAAGACAAAAAATTCTAATACGGGTAAGCTACTTCAATAGGTTTTGAGGCTTTCATACAACATTCAAAATTAGCATTAATATCCAACCAACAATAGTACTTACGTCATGAAATAAATTTGAGTTGATTTTTATCTCAAAATTAGGTTATGCTTTTTTGCTTGCCTGCAATCTATGACTAAGACGACTCAAGTAGTGTGCCAACTTGGTAAACATGAAATCGCCTCGTCGGTTCGTAAGTTGTCTCAAACGCGAATCTTCAAGAGCACGTCAGCAGACACGACGGCGCTGTATTGCTGTTGAATTTAGAGGATTGTGAATTGCGGATGTCAGTCAATTCAATTGTCACTGTCAGTCGTCAGTGTCACCTAAGTGTCACTCCACCATTGAGCGTCACTCACCTCTCACCGGTCAAAAGCGGGTGGTATGGCCAGCAATCAACAAATTGAAGTTTTCTGTTGTGTTGTAGATTAAACATGTAACGGGAACGCGCAGCGCGACCCAGACCCAAGCGAAAAAGTTTTCAAGTTTTACCAGTATATGCCATATTATATTATGTATTACAGAGGACGGATGATTGACCAGACCCCAGGACAGCAACTTTCAGAACAATGAGTTTTATGGACTTTAGCAGCAATAAACTGACCAGTTTCGAACCAGGAGAATTCGATTCGGATTCCTTCACTGTCGATGAGTTCATTCAAAAGAAAAGATACAGTGTGCCTTTGGACGTTCTGCGAGATGATTTGGGTTCTCACTTGAAGTTCCTCAGATCATCGCTCATTGAATTAATCAACCAAGACTATGGACATTTCGTCAACTTATCCTCCAACCTCGTAGGGTTGGATGGAAGGATTCAAAATATCTCCACCCCGCTTCTTCGGGCTCAGAACGACTTGGAGGTATTCACTATTATAAATAGGTGTTCTGTTTGCTGCTCTTGTTTAATTTGTAATTTCATTTCCACGCAGAACCTTCAGGATTCCTTGACAAACACTTTGTCTGTGTTATGGGGAGAACTACAACAAAAGAAGGCCATCCACATTGCCAAGTCTCATATCCAGTTCCTTCGATTTGCCAATAGCTCTATGGAGTCGGCGGAAAAGTGTTTGCGGAAGGTTTCCAGTGATGTCCAAACCAGTTCGGACTTTCTTCTATTGAAAGTAGCCTGCGAAAAAGTTGCAGAGACTAAGACATTGCTTCGGAAATGTCAGCCATCTGTGCTACTTGAGCAATTAGAAACGGTGAGCTTCCAAATTATGTGTTTTCAGTAGGGAATTTATGGAAATCAGTCGATCAGGCCGGTATTATATTAATTGTCAGCTGAAAAAGCACTTTATTATGCTGAGTTGGTGAAATCTTTGCCAACAGAGATGGCACTCTTCTTGCAAGAAAGTGTTGGAGAAATTGCAGACACTTCTGAAAACCTACGCTGGAGTGGCGTCATATAAGGCGGGGGAATTGGTTGGCGACACGGAAAGCGTTATCCAGGCTCTGCTCCTCATGTACTCTCAACTCGACTTTGAAAATGTTGCAGAAAGTATCTTTACCAATGAACTACTGCGACCGTTCTGCGAAGATGTGTTGTCCCGGAAAGGAAATGTCACCGCACTCCTTGACCATCTCGAGAAATTCTTAACCGAAACACCGCTGATTCGAATTAGTCAATCACTTGGAGAATTACCTTGGATGAATAAATATGATTTTATTTCAAGAGGTGTATTCCCTCACGTTTGCAAAATCTTAAGTCAAAAATTTCCGCACATTTGGTCTCCCTCAACACCGGATACTTTTCATTTGAACTGGACACGGGTCGAGCAGTTTATTGAGAGTGTGGAGGCTGCACTGCCGACTCCGGATCATTTGAAGGCATTCCGGGCTTCTGATATCTACGTGGAATTTGTTGGGAAGTGGCAGTTCAACGTATATTTTCAGCTTAGGCAAGTTATTCATCTACCTATTGTCAGCCAAAGATGATTGTGTTTCTCTGGCTTCGATTGAAAGTTTACTGTTCTTTTGATAAAGAAGGGGGGTGCTTTAAGCTATTGCCGTTCCAATAACGCTGAATGGAATTCTACTTCGAAACGTTTACCGAATTGGATTGCTATTCAAGGGCTTTATATGAAACACTACTGCAACCAGTTTATTTATACAAAATCACAACTTATTTGTGACTAAATTGAGCAACCAGTCAGGTATAAATGGCGCATTATAGGTTAAACGGCGTCTGATGCTTTGTAAATGGTTACAGGTTTCATACATTTGCTATTGAATTTGAGTCAGCGCTGGAATCCTTGGACGTCGCTTGCACAACTCCAGAGTTCCGTTTGGATGCAACACGTGTTTTGCACAAAGTACTACATCAGGTAAACACATAATACCTATTTACTTGTAGACAATATAGTTGTAGAAATACATTGAACATTGAAAGTTCTGAAATTAATAATTAAATATGACATACATGTGTATGTTGTTTTCAAATATGTACTTAAGTGGTCATTAAGCTTAAGACTCAAGACTCAAGACACGGTATATTTGTTGCCCTTCGTTCATCCGCAGCTACTCTCACAGCGTTCCAGCCAAGTTTCCCTCAAAGAACCTAAAATAAAATACAGAAATTTCGAATAGTTGGATTTTTATTTTTATGATTGACTAACGATAGATGAGTAACACATTGTGCCATCGTATTAATCGCTCAGTCGGTTCGATTTGAAATTTCATAGAGTGCGTATTTAACTAGAATAGATAGGATGTCCATTGCAATTTGCAACTAAACGTGATAAATATTGCACTGAATACTGAATATTTAGTACTTGCTGTGCTGGTGCTCAGGATATCAACAGAATATTCTAGAACTGCATTCTAATATCGCTCCTCGAAATCATCATTGCTGTTAACATCTACCATATACGCAGTGCAGCATAAAGTGAGGGCAAATGACTCCGACGGTATATCAGTAAAAGATTAACTGAGTAATTGTAATTATTCACATTCAATTCTAGTGTTGGGACAAGGACAAGTACTTCATCTGGCAACTGTCGGGACGTTTCTTAAAAGCCAGTGCCCTCTTCGTGTCGAGGTACCTAAAGGAGATCAATCTTCGAATTACGTCCAACCCGGACGCTGGAACCAATCTTCTAATCAATGCTGCCTGGGACGTACAGCGGAGTGGAGAACGGTTCCGAGAGTTTATACAAGATAAAATCGACTATATTTCCAAACGAATAAATTCTCCAGCTTCACCCTACACTCGTCTAGATGTGGACAACTTCCTTGCCCACTTTGAATGGGCGAAAACCAAGGAAGGCCTGGACACGCGGCTTATCGAGGTGTCGGTTAATCAAAGTGCTGTCAATATTTCCTTAGTGACAGAAGTTCCTCGTTTGTTTCGTCGTACAAATCGGGAGGTTTCCAACAAGCATAGTGACTATGTCAATGGGATGCTTGACCCTATCCAAAGGCTCATTGAACACATGGACAGCAGCAGTTCCCTTGTTGAACGAGTTTGTCAACAAATATTGAACAGGTAATTGGGAAAACGAGTCAACGTGGCCCAATCCTCCAAAAAACAACTACGGCACGCTGACCAATTAATACAACACATTTTTCCGTTGCTAGATACATCATTCAAGTTGAAGCTGTCCTCACATCCGTACAACGAATGGAGGAGAGTCTAAAACGACTGAAGAAGGTCAAAGGGCAGGGTTCAAAAGCAAGTGCAGGTGGCGACGCCAACACTGCCTTTTCGGACGATGATAAAATACGACAGCAGATCAAAATTGACGTTGAACACTTCCTATCAAAGGTAGTCCTGGCTTGCGCCTTGTATATTGTGCACTGCGTATTGAAGATTGGCATAAGCATTTTTATTTGTGTTTACAGGTCAGAGCCATTTGTCCTCACATTGACGCCACGACAGCGGAAAAGTTGTTCCAGAAGTAGGAGCTAATACTATTGAATAATTGCTCAAAATATTACCGAGTAATAAAAACTTGCTTTATTCCGAGTCGGATCCAGTGTCGGATTTTCCAGATGAATTGGATCCTGCTTTGCTTCCCTTTTCAGAATTTGAATCTGAACTCATACTGCCTTCATCATCACTGATAAGTTTCCGTGTTGGTTTCTCTTTTGCCTTTGCCACTGAAAGGTTTTATTTCAAATTCAGATATTAATGCAAGGTGTCCATAAACATAGATATTTCGTGCAAAGCAAAAGCGTCCAGGAACTCAACTCACCCTTGACCGACTTGTCGGATTCAGATCCCGAGTCCGAGTGATGAGAGTCTGCATCTGAGTCCTTAGCTTTAGAACTTCCTGCCTTTTCAGGACTGGCTTGTGGCTTTGCATGTCCGGACTTTTCACTTCCCGAAGATTTATCCGATTTGCCACCATCCGATGCATTCCCTTCCGCATCCGATTTTTCTTCATCCTCCGATTCCTCTTCTTGAACAGGCTCAAGCTCCTTCTCACGATTCCTCTGGAATTTATACTCTGTCTGTGCAAGAGGAATGTGTTTCACACACAGCTTCGTGTTCAGCTGTTGGTTAGGGCCTCGTGTTCGCCGTTTATTTAGTCGAACTCTGTAAGTACATGATTTACGTAAAAATATAGTTTTCATTTTAATATTTGATAGCACTAGAAGTCAGTCAGTCATACCGTGTCTCTAGCTCATTGTAGTAAACACCGTCCTCCCGGATGACGAAGAAGTAGTTTTCTTCATATCCTTTGGTGGCTTTACTCTTGACGTTCCAATTGTACTCACGTGCCATTCTGTACTCGTACGTTTCGTCTTCTTCATACTCTCTGTCGGCCTCCACGTCATTCTTCCTCTTCGTCAAGGTTTCATCCGTGGGAAGAAAGTAGGCCACAAATTGTTCTCCACTTTCATCCATGACACCTCTGTACAACAGATAAGATACAATACAATATTAGCTCCGAAAGTGATATGATTTCACGAGACTACTAGCAGATCATGAATCACTCGAACTCAGAAAATATTGATCTCATTAAAGAGTAAACGTCAATGAAGCAATATTAGATGAAGTTGGAATCCAGGTCGCACATTTTATGAAAAGGGTCTAGAAGGTCAACATTGGTTTTAAAAATCAAAGTCGTCCAGAAGACTGAATTTCAATTATTGCCATGAAAGAGGTTTCCAACTTCTTCCAAATATGAGCAGAGGTTTACACTACTTCGAATTCGCCTTAAAAGTCATCACAGTTCGAGGTGAGGAATCTCAGTGTCGGATTGAACACATCTCATAAATCATAAATTATGAGTAACTGTTGTGTTTGTAAGTAGTAGAATAACAAACCTAATCATAGCCTGTGACATTTCTTCAAGTTGAGCTGGCATAGGTCTTCCAACTGGTGCTGGATCCGAATCAAATATAACCTGAAATACAAAGATAAACAAAACAATTTACAAGAAATTACAAGAACACAATGATAGAATAATTGGTATGCAAAATTGGAAGATTTTTTGACAAACATTGCAATAAAACTGAATAAAAATATCTTCCTCCGATTCTTTGCTGCTATCTAACTTGGTTATTACTTATTACAAAATGTGTTGAAAGATTCAGCCCAATTCATCCATTTTTTGTCTGTTTTACAGCTTTTCCGAACTCAGCCAAAGCTTTCGAAAACAAAGCTCGTACTGCACTAAAGAACCTTCTAAGCTAAAACTAAGCCTTGCGTGGATGCAAGGAATATGTTGTACTTAATCCTTAAAATATGAAATACCTGGGCACAGGGATACTTCCACAACTTGAAATCCGGAAATACAGGTAGAATTTCGAGAGGATAAACGCCTGGTTTGGCGAAATGCGATTCAATTGGTTTAGTAGAGTCTTCGAAAGTTTTCTCAATGGCCTTCACTTGTGAATCTCTGTCTGAATAGTGCCACTCATCCTTGAGTTTCTTCTTGATAGAGTATCCCACTTTGGCTTCAACCTTGTCAATAGTTTGGGGTTGAAACCTGGTTTGCTCAGTGGAAATGTACTCTGTTCTACGGAGCCATGAGACGCTTTTGGCATGATGTCGAGATCTCTTCTGATTCTTCTGCGGCTGTGCATCGTCTTCAAGCAACTTTTCATCCTTGGGGTCCAGCTGAGCCTGCGGTGCGGTGGGTGGCACGTAGTAGGCATTGGGTATCACCAGCTCCACATCCACACCAAGGTCAGGTTCAGTTAGGACATCATATTGGAAATTCCTTTCGAGCGAAGTAGTGGAGTAAGTCACGAACCGATGATGATCAAACGGGTAGGTTATGAATTTGGGATCAAACGGAAGATCTGGCAGCGTATTGCTGTACTTCACGCGGGTCACGAGCTCGGATCTGAAATCCAGAACCAGTCTTTGTTTCATGGAACACATTTTACCCTTCATTTTTTCATTAAAAATACAATACGTAAAAGGCAATGACAAATGACAATGACGCCGAGATGACTAGACTTACCGCCGCTCTGCATTGCCACCCAAAGATCGTGGAACTCTCTTCTCAGGAGTAACCGGCTTCTGGACAGTGGGAGTTGGTGCCATTCCTACAGTTAAATAGGCAGATCCGTTATGAAATTGAGAGTACTTCGGCAAGAGAAGGATCATTTGCAAATCAAGCATCAAATGGAATTGAAATGATATAAGTCATAAGTGGCGGGTGCCAGGTAAGCACCAAAAAAGGCGTCAAATGCCTAGTCAAATGGACTAACAACTAACGAGCGGCACGTCGCTAGTGAAAGTGCGTTTGTGCATTGTTTTAAATTAGTACAGTTAATTGAGTTGTAAGTACAGATATCTGTTTGTTGCTTACCTATGTATTACCTCCTGTGTTGTGCGCTAGACTAGGTAAGCACACATCAATGGTGGATGTATTGTTGTGGAAGAGCTGACAGATGATAGCATCAGCACCGAACAGCAGCACAGCAACGCAGCACAGTAGGCAGCGGTGTCGGCAGACTTTTTGACGGAAGGTTTACGATGTATGACGTTGGACGTAATTTGTTTTTATGCGGCAGCAGTGCAGTGCAGTAGTCAATTAAAAATACGAGTTCAATTCAATTCAAAGCTGAAAGTCAAAAGTGCGACTGTGGATTTGTAGTTTTCGCCGATTTCAAAAACTGCCGCATTTACTACTTGCAATAGCCTATTCTATATTCTGGACTCGCAGACCAAGAAATATCAGATCAAATAGCGTTTACTTTCGGGGCTCGGTTTATTCAGGGTCAAGGAACTTCCAAAATGCTACTAGAATTTAGGACCATGATGGGCCCATTATTGTAAATTATTTGCAAGTGGGCTAAAGTATAGTTTGCAAGTGAAAGATTCCTACTTTTTATCACGTTGTTCACACAATTTCTCAATATTTTCCTATTTCTCCTTGCGTCCGTATTTACTGGTCTCATTTTCATTCTCAATATGCACATTTTCAGCAGGACTGGGCAAAATCATTAACAAAATACCAAAAATTCTCCCTCAAAATCCCAAAATCAAAATCAATCACTTTTCGTTGTCAAAATAAAATCAACGAAATTTTTTAGATTTTAAATTGTGATTTTGAAATCAAATCGTGATTTAGAATCACCAATAATAATCATGATTCTCCAAATCAAAATATATACTTCCACAAAATAAAAATTCAAAATCAAGTCATTTCTTCAAAATCAAATTCCGATATTCAAAATCCGATAATCAAAATCCTTATCCTAAAACTTACCAGAATCATGATTTTACCCAGCCCTGATTGTTAGAGATTTTTTTTACTTTGTATGTCACAGATAAAAAATCCATTGAATTATTGCAGTTGTTGAATAAATGTCAAGCAAAGTAGTAGAGTAACTTTATTTTCCTTTCATTGTTCGTTGTGTCAAGCTAAGTGTTATAAAAAAAACATAATTGAGGAATTATGAAAAATTACTGATTAATGGATCGGTCCGGTCGGTCCGTGCTATGAACAATACTACACACACACGCGACGAGAGACGAGACAGACGGTGGTGTATCGTGTATGCATGCGTCCAAATCCAAAGTGCGGTAGAATCTCATCTCGTTCAAAATAAATGTGCCCAGTGTTTATCTGTTTGTCGCTGGAGGAGGTGCCTGGAGCTGGTTCTTGAGTTCGGTTTGTGTTTTGTTCATTGTTCATCAGTTGTTTTCGGTCAGTAAATCAGTCACCAGTATGTGTGTGTATGTATCTATTGTATATAATATATCTAATATCTAATGTGTGTGTATGTATCTAATATGTAGCAGTATTCAGCTATCAGCATTCAACCTATTTTTGTGTTGTTTGTACACAGGTGACAGGTACCTGCAATAATTATCAACCAGTCAACTATTATGTATTACTCACAAAAATGATTCCAAGGAATGGGTTGTCTAATTAATAACTTACATCTGCTCTAGAATACAAAATGGCATTCACGGTGCACTGGCCGAATACATATACAACACGAGTTACCGACAAAGTCATCGGCTCACTGGCACCAGTACTGAGTCTTCAGAGTGATACACTTTTCCCCAATGCGTTGGCTGGTGTAACCAGTCTACTTGAAGGATCAAGTGCGGCTACTGCGGTAGGATGTAAAGGAAATCAACTGGACAACGAGTTTCCGCTAGCACCACGCATCCCAGTGGCTTTACCAATGATTCAATATCCTACAAATACTCGTGGACCGGAATGGCAAGAGCAAGATTTGTGTGCGTTGCCTGTCCTCAACTGGAAGTCATATATCAAAGAATTGCACGCGTCACTAGCACACCTCTCCAAGAAGGCCACTAGAAAAAGGTACACAAAATGAAATTACAAAGCGTGACGGGTGGATTGGAGCAAAGGGTGCGCAGAGAAAATTTTCTAAGTCCTTTTCCATAGGCTGGTAAGAGATGGTGTGACCCTTGAATTTTACAGAGAAATGACTCGAACAAAAGTTGTTGAGCTCATCGAGATAAACAACTTTTGTCTGTAGGGTGTCTGGTTGAGGTCATAAGTCAAATGGAAGTCTGTCACCTTGCATGCGACCTGTGACCTCAAGCAGACACCCTACAGAAAAATTGTTTAAACAAAAGTTGCTTATCTCGATGAGCTCAACAACTTTTGTTCGGGTCATTTCTCTGTAAAATTCAAGGGTCACACCATCCCTTACCAGCCTATGGAAAAGGACTTAGAAAATTTTCTCTGCGCACCCTTTGCTCCAATCCACCCAAGCGTGACGTCTAAAGTTACTTCGTTACTTGAAATTGTCGTTTGTCATTACTCATAAATCAGTTTAAATGCGCTGAAACGGAGTATGTATGTATATCTGTCCATTTCAGAAGCAAGTCGTCAGTGACCGCTGCATCCGCCGACTGTGCTGAAGAAGGGAAGACGGATTTAGAACAAGCATTACCCTGTGAGACCGCTCCTGAGCCGATTAAAAGGCGACGAGGACGTCCCAGGAAGACTGACATCAAGCCGACTCCAAAGCCTAAGTTAGCCGATCAGAAGAAATACCATAGCGAAAGAGAAGTGAGAGAAATACTGCTTCATAATACCGTTGACGTCGAGGAGAAGGAAAAAGAGCCTGTGAGACGATTTGGTTTCCCCAAGAAGTTACTCACAGAACAACCACTGCCCAAGACAAAATTCAGATTTCAATCCAAAAGACGTGACAGTCAAATTCCAAACAGTTGCTATAAAAAATACAGCAACAGACCCCAAATCAAAGTGATGGGTACATGGAATTACTTATATGGCGGTCACGGAGCTTGTGACTGGTGTTTCGACTCGAGTGGAACCGATAAGCGAAATCTCTACGTTGGAAATGGTGCAAAATTAAGTAAGAATGAGTTATGAAGAGAGTCCGGAAATGCGTGTGAAAACATCCTTTTGATCTTGAACATCTGTGGCATGAAACTTCGGATCTATCCGAGTCAGGTCATTTGGGTTCGAAAAACAAAAGTTAGAAGCATATTTTTCATTGAGGGTTTGGCACATGTAAAAACATTTTTGTAAAAATTGCACACTTTGGCACATTTTTGTTGTTTTTAGCGTATTTTTGATGCTTTTTAAGTTCATTTTGCTGTTTTTTAGCACTTTCTATTTAAGCACATTTTTTGTGTTTCTAAGCGCATTTTTTGGCGATTTTTAAAATGCACATTTTGTGTCACGAATT
The DNA here is from genome assembly GCA_034694025.1 of Ceratophysella scotica. Taxonomy (NCBI): domain Eukaryota; kingdom Metazoa; phylum Arthropoda; class Collembola; order Poduromorpha; family Hypogastruridae; genus Ceratophysella; species Ceratophysella scotica. The sequence continues at coordinate 6,359 of JAQFXZ010000582.1, read as the reverse complement.
GCGGTTTTTTAGCGTAAGTATTGCCGTGCTCCGCCAGGGCACATTTAATAACATTTTTTGGATACTTGAGCACTTTTGCGTATTTTAAAAATATTTTTTAATGTATTTTTGGTGGTTTTTTTAGCACAGTTTTTGTGTTTTTAAGAGCATTTTTGTCGATTTTAAGCACATTTTGTGTAAAAATTTCGAGGTATTTTAGCACACACATTACCGTACTCGGTTTATAAATATCCAGCTGTGTATTTGTGTGACACCCGACGAATTCTATGTATCTTTATCTTTATGCATTCCAGGAATGGTAACCATGAAACCATCACTCTCAACCCAAATGATCTCCACATCTCCTGCGTCTGTCTGGGATGAGGGCGAAGTTCCAATCAACCCCTATCGACCTAAAAAGTCAGCTGACGATCCACTTGACAATGTCATCTACGAAATCAAAACCCAGAAGAGAAGAAATATCATTGCAGTTCGGAGAGGTAGGAGTATCGCCTTGTACCAGCAGCAAGGAATTCCAGCTTTCTTGTCTCTGATTCCAAATATTTGCTACGGAACGAAAGATTACGAAGGATGGAATTCTAAACGTGGTTGTATACAACACCCTCTCCTCCTCTCATTTGATTTCAATACGAATTCTCCTACCGAACTAGTCACACTTGATGAAAATAGGATTCTACAGTTTCTGGACGTTTTCGCTAAAAGAACTGTAAATCAGGCTAAGGCGGAACGAGATGACTACTATTTCAAACCCCCGGTTTCACACTTGGGTGACATGGATATTAATGCATCTGGTGGTGTGGCTTATGCTGGGAACCATCCTCAGGTCATCTATCATTGGATGAACTCTCAGATTTGTCTCTATGACTCTCGTGAAGCTCGAAGGAATGCAGACACAACTGTTCTACTGGATCTTCACTCGCCAGCATGTATTTCATGGTCAGACGAGCATCAGTCTGGTAATTCTCGACTTGGAGATAACTGCTGTGAGTATATTTCTTGTCTTAAGCCGAGTGAGAATGTACTTCATTACTACGTCGGAACAACGGATCGAGTGCTTCTCATGGACATGAGGGTTCCCAAGAATCCAATCACTAAATTCAGTCATGGGCTCAGAGGTCCAGCTGCCTATTTGGATATTTTCAATGTGAGTTGTAACTTTCATCATTAGGGCTGAGCATTTATCAATTCAATCAATTCATTCATTTCATCAAAATCAATCATTTTTGGGATCATGATTTTGGTTATCTAAAGGATATTGATTTTCCGATTTTGATTTTGAAGAAATGACCTAATTTTCTACTTTGATTTTTAAAATTTGTTATTTTGACCTGAAAAATTAGGATTTTTTTCCAAATTGGCGATTTTAAATCACGATTTGATTTCAAAATCACGATTTTTAATCAAAAACATAGTTGATTTTGATTTCATGATTTGATTTTGACGGCTAAAAGTGACAGGATTTTGATTTTGGGATTTTGAAGGCGAATTTTAGGCGATTTTGGCCAATTATTTCGAAAATCATTTTACAATGACTTTGCCCAGCCTTCTTCATCATTCAATTTTAAAAGCCTAATTTGCAACTGTAGATAATAAGCTTTATTCATCCTTGTTCAGGACGAAAATTATGAAATTCTCGTGGGTGGATGTCAAGCAACTTCGGAGATTTTCTGTGCCAATTTCGACACAACACATCTTTCTTGTGTGGAGAGAACGGAGTGTAAACAGCGAAATCCCATCCTTCAATCTCACCCAAGACATCTTCTAAGTTCACGCAACTTCTTCGACTTTGCACAGGAGCAAGGGTTTGAATTTAGTTATGAAGCAGATCATAAGCGTGTCAAGGATCATTATGATGCCTGGTGTACGGGCCTCTGCATAATGAAGCCCACTAAGAATTTTAGCTGGAAACCTAAAGATGCTCATCCTTTTCTCTTGTTCAATTCTAATTCATTTGGAGATATATTTTGTCAGGTAAGCAGTAGCAAGTTTTATAAAGTGAATTATCTGATTCCTTCCGATCCTTGCGTCATCTAATTTCGAGGGTTGTTTCAAAAGTTTTGCCGATTTCGGAAAAACTCGGACAAATTGAATGAAAGTTTTGGAGAAAAGTATGCAGAGGCATGCCATGTTCGACTAAATTGTAATAAAACTGTATTTAGAATATTTTTATCCAATGTTTTGTTGAAATGTAAATATGTCGAAAGTTTCAGCCCAAATCATTCATGTTTGTCCGTTTTAAAGCTTTTCCAAAATCGGTAAAAACTTCTGAAACGACTCCAATCATGACATCTCTAAATTGGTTAACCCTCGTATTCCTAAACAGGAGTGGCACCAGAAGCCTTCACCTCCACCCACAAGGGGAGGAGCGGACACGTTGGACCCCCGACTGACTTCCTTCATGAAACAATGGAAGAGCTCCATGGAATCCACGGAATTGAGAGAATTTTATCGTCCATCACGGAATCCACATCGTTCCGTCGACTGTGACCTCCTGATTCAGAGCAGTGCACACAGTTTGAAACATTCAAGGAAAGTCAGAACACAGGCCTTTGATCCCTTCACACCAAGCACTCTAATCTTCAACAGAGTCCGCGACGGTCTTCCATCCCTGGACGAGCAAGTTACGAAACTTAGAACTATCAATTCTCAAAGAGTTCAAAGATTCCTGGATGTGTGGACGGAGAACTTGGACGATGAGGAGGGTGAGGAGAATTTTCCTTCAGCTGCTTCAACTCACGAAAATACAACGGAACAGATTGATCGCCATGTTGTTGACGAGGATAGTCCATCCAGGGAGTCACCTCAACATCAACCTGCGCCCAACGAGAACCAGTCAGCAGACTTCGATGAGATGAAGGAAGAAATTGAAGACGAGTTTCTGCATGAGACACGTGACACGGATGTGGAAATGAGTGACAATGAAGATCCTTTTGGACAGATTGAGATTGGACTGCCGGATAACATAGACGACATCCTAGACGATGAAGTAGGTACCCCGTCTATCGATATATCTTCCCTTTATTTCGAGAAAAGCGAGTCAGAGCCGCACCATAGTTCATATAGTTAGTTAGCAGAGTAAAAACATTTCTCTGGTTACTCTGCAACAGGAAATTGTGTGATACAATCTGAAATCTTAACCCAAACAAATGAAGTTCCATAAATAGGGAGGATTTTAACGTTTCGATTTTTTTAAATTGTATTTTTCCCTCATATCATAAATACTCACAAGAAGTCAATAGTATTTTCTACATTAGTATCTCAATCCTTGTTTTGTTAGTTATAATTTTAACTATTTAATTCGAAATACATCTAACAAGTTAATAGCGTTCGTTGACCTCGGTTATTTATATAGAACCACATATTACAGATTTTCTAACGTGAAAATCACATGCCTCTCAACACATATGAATATCCCATGCTGTTTTCAGTTTCCCTTTTTGCGAAATTCACGGAATTCAAAGCACCTTGCCGGATATGGTAAATTTTCACGATTTTTTCAACTGTATACTCGTATGAGTACAAACGTTTCTTAAGAAAATGATTTTTTTAACGACGAATTATTTTTTTTTTTTTAAACTGTCCGGAAAGGAGTTTTGTTTAACCCAGACGACCTTCGACCTACAGTGCAATCTCTATAAGTTTTAACCAAATCCGGCTCAAAATCCCACAAAATCCAAAAAAAGAATCGTGAAAATTCACCATATCCGCTAAGGTCCTTTGTCTACTGTCCGTCGTAAGGTAAACATGGCGGATGCTATACAAAATCACAACTTAAGTTGTTACTAAATCGGGCAACTAGTAAAGTAGCTACATAAAAGCGCAGGCCAGAATAAAGAACAAAATGGCGACAGGGAAAATGAAGTAGACTCCAAGACGTGGGCGGCAGGTTGAAATTAGAACCATTTGAGCCAAAGCATCTTCATCCGACACACCGTCCTGTATTGGAACTTCTAGCAGAACTTTTTCTGAAGAGAAGAAGTTGAGTGGAAGGGAACACTTGGTTGAATTAAGGCAACTGTTGGTGTAGTTCGGGAAACTGTAGGCCACTTTCTCAATGTTAAACCTGGCAAAGATATCATTGGAAAGAATGTCGTTGTCGCTGTAGAAGATGTAGTAGTAGTATCCAGATGAAATGATTTCGTGACTCATCCGAATTCGAATAGCTGTTTTCATCATGGCGTCCTGGCTTTGACAGCGGGGCGAAGGAGAGAACGACTGTGTAAAAAGTGTGTCTCCGCCGTAACAACTCCATAAATTTTTCGCAAAAGAGGACCCTGAAGATCGAATATCTTCCTTGTTGACCTCATCATCTCGTGCGTCTTCGGGCTCCGGTTCAATGCCCACAGGATTGGGTGGAAGATCTGTGTCCCCATCTTCCATTTCACCCTCCTGTGGCATTGGCATTATACATGGATCAGATGTATTGTTATTCGTACGAGGGCTGTTCAATAATTTGTAGACACCTTCAATAATATGGCATTCGACTTTATTCAGGTTTACCTGCAGCTCGGTTTCTTCATCTTCTTCTGCGAAGCCAGGTACTTCCTGGTCATCATATTCCAAGTAGTCATCTTTGAAAGAATTTACGTAGTTATTTAGTTGTTGGCGTTGCCTAGAGTAGCCTTAATGCGTGACTACGATAGAATACGAGGGTCATTCCACTATTTCGTGTGCGTCTTTGAAAAGGTGTAAAATTGATAAACGTTAGCTTAAATTGGGCTGAAGCTTTCCTCACACCATAAAGTAATAGCCAAAATTGCATTGCAGCAAAGGATTGGGTAAAAATATCCGTATGTACAGTTTTTATTACAATTTTAGTCGAAAATATAGTTTTGCAATTTTTTCAGCCCAATGTGTTCACTTCTTCTCTGCATTTTTTCTTCTCGTTATTCTTTTAATTTGAGTAATCGTGATGAGCTTCCGTCAATAAAAACAATTCTTAGAATATCCTTAAATCATGAGTTGTAGTTCAGCTATTTCTGTATTGTAGGTTTTTTTTTCAAAATGACAGAAAAAATTCGATTTTGGGTAATTCGCAAAATATATTACTTACTTCATCCGTCCTGCATGTCAAAATATCTAGAAACTTTTACCAGAAAGAAAACAGTCCAGATATTTCTGTTCTAAAGGGATTTTTTTTTATTACAGAAAAAGAATCGCTTTTGGGTAATTTACAAAATAAATAAACACTAAATTACAAAACTTTAAACTTTAACCAAAAACATGACAGTGAAAAATATGCAAAGAAAAAGGTTTTGATTTTGTTGATTTTTTTTTTATATAAAAACGCCATGCTAGACAAAAATTGTAATAAAAACTTTCCATATGGATATTTTAACTTTACCCAATTTTTTGCTGAACTATGACCTAGTTATTACTTTACCTGTGGTGAAAGTTTCAGCCCGATTCATTCACGTTTGTCAGTTTTACAGCTTTACAAACACGGGCACAAATGCATGGAATGACCCTCGTATGCCTTCAATCTCGTTGATCTGACTCACCGTTCGCCTGCGTGGTCACGAAACGCTTGGTTCGATTCACTTTTCCGGATTGCTGTTTACCCTTGTGTCTGGCAATTTTCATATTCTCATGCATCGTCTTGATTTCGGCCGTTGGGTCGTGATCTGGTTCAGTTTCTTCCCCGTGTCCTGATTCATCTTCTTGGACAACTTCAGGTATAATTTCGACCTTCGGCTTTTTCCCACGAATTCGAAATGGACGGGGCTTCTTGTTCGGAATTGACATGTCAACCTCCGTACTTTCCGCTGGTGAGAGAATGTCCACTTTCACCCCAACCTCAGCAGTACTGTTCGCAATAACCTTGAGTTTGGGTTTACCATTTTTGTTCCTATTTGCTATCTTGGAAGGGGAATTCCCATGTGGAGCCAGATTGCTGCTGTCAACCTGCTGCATCTCCTTGTCACCTCGTTGGAATGTCACTTCAATTTTCTCCCCTTTCTGTGCAGAAACGTCCTCTTCCCAAGGGTCAATCTGGTCTTTCCCTGGAGAAGGGTCCAACAAGGCACAGTGCTTCAGGTTCTTTGTCCCTTTGACAACCATCAATCTTGCTCCTTCGAACCTAGAAAAATTCGTGTATAGTGAAATCATCTAAAGTATTTCGAAGGGCTTACGCCCAATCTTCCAAACTGCACTCGTCCAAACCGCTAAAATTGGCCTTTTGTCCAAACTGCTCTCGTCCAAACTGCACTCGTCCAAATGTTTAAAGCGCTAGAAAAGGTTCACAAGTAATGCACGTCGTAGACATAGGACAGGGATATCAACATCAACAGCTCTAAGCTACAGATTGTTTATTACGGTTCTCTAAAAGATTTAAGAAAATCTCGCATCCAATGTAATGT
>JAQFXZ010000581.1:0-17728 GCA_034694025.1 Ceratophysella scotica | reverse complement strand
TGCGTTGCACCCTTCGCACTCGTGGAGATATTTCTGCCATTCGCACTCATGGGATTCGCACCCGTGGGCATAAGTCCACAGGGTTTACCTGCATTTTAAATTCGCATCTAGCCTTGTGCCTAGGCAGGCCTACTCAGGTACAGGTACATAGCAGGATTTCTCTCTAATTTACTTTTCAATGTGCTAAAAAACAGCATGCACTTTTTCAGCCCGAGGGGTCGTATCCCAAACAATGAACTGAGAATGGTAGGCTCAACACTCAACACCTTGCAATTCAACTATGAAGCTCAAACCTCAACAAAGGAGCCCTTTGTTGTTATTTTACTTTCGTTGAACTACATACCTATATTATTAGAAACTTTTGAGGAAGAAGAGCCTACAGGCCAGGCCAGCCATGTGCTCAGTGTGGATTTTATTTTTTTGCAATATTGGGATTGGGTCAACCCCTAGAGTGTACTGTGTACAGTACACGACCACAATAGGAAACTGGATTCGAGGCAGGCAAATGCTTCTACCGAGAAATTTGGAGCATTTCCTATTCGTGTGGGAAAGCTTACATGATTCCGTTTATGTTCCCATAAACCGCAGGTTTACTTTACCTGTAAAACAAGCTTTGACCTATTTTCGGATTTTATACTTTCAAGCCTGGTCATAGTCAAAGCTTATTACACTAAAAATTCTGTAAAAAGTGGCATAATGCACATGGTTCCGATGTGCAGAGCTGATCGAGGCAGCTACAGCAGTGCTAAAAAAATTTGCACAAAATCTGCACGTTTTTAGGCATGATTCATTTGGCTGGATCAAGTGAATGCCCATCACCCACACAATAACACATATCCTTCAATATTCATACGTGGGCTCAGAGTTTATTTGTTTGAAATAATTAAGAATGTAAATTGTCCCTTGTGTGCTAATGGACCTGACGTCAATTGAAAGTTTCCATTACGTCTTACGGTAGTACTTACGAGAGATTGTGTACTTGAACTTGAACGAACGATGAGGCACGAATAATTTCATCATGCAGGTAGGCATACAGATTCTTGTATGGTGAGCTGATGGTTTTTCAAAGCAACCAAACCAAGGTATGAGGTGTTGTTTTGATCGCTTAAAAAAATAGTACCATTCAACCTATGGAAATGATGCGAACTGTGTAATTAGCACAATCTATTTCGAGACAACATTGGAGTGAGAATGCGCACAGAGCATGCAGGTGGAATTCACAGGGTTGTTTGGCTAGGTGGTATAAGTATGAGGTTCTGGGAATTGGTAGGGTTGATCGAAATCGGAATTCACAATCAGACACGACATAAATCGGGTTTGAATTTATCGAAACCAACATCGGAAAACCAGTTTAAATCAGGTCCGGTTTCAGTTCAGCGAACTTTGAATTGAAAAATCAAATTAATCGGATTTATCGAAATCGCAATCCAAAAATCGGCGAATTCAAGGTAGGTTTGGATTGGGTTTATCGAAATCAGTATCGAAAAGCCAGCTTAAATCGAATCGAGCTTCAGTTCATCCAAGTTTGAATTGTATGTAAAATCAAATTGATCGGGTTTATCAGATTCAAATTCTAAAAACCGGCGAATTCAAGGTAGGTTTGGATTGGGTTTATCGAAATCAGCATCAAAAAATCAGCTTTAATCGGGTTCGGTTCATCGAAAAACCAGCTTTAATCGGGCTCAGTTCATCGAAGTTTAAATTGAAAAATCAAATTGATCGGATTTATCAAAATCAAAATCCAAAAACCGGCGAATTCAAAGTCGGGTTGGATTGTGTTTTTAGAAATCAGCATCGAAATCGAAAACCGGCGAAATCAAAGTCGGATTGTATTGGATTTATCGAAATCAGCATCTAAAAACCTGCTTAAATCGAGTCGAGTTTCGTTTCATCGAATTTTGAATTTAAATATCGTATTTGATCGTGTATATCGAAATCACAATCTCAAAAGAGGCGAATCCAAGGTCGGGCTGGATTGTGTTTATTGAAATCAGCATAAAAAAACCAGTTTAAATCGGGTTGGGTTTCAGTTCATCGAAGTTTGAATTGTAAAATCAAATTGATCGGATTTATCGAAATCGCAATCCAAAAACCGGCGAATTCAAGGTAGGTTTGGATTGGGTTCATCGAAATCAGCATCGAAAAAATCGGGTTGGGTTTAGTTTAGTTCATCATTGAATTGAAAAATCCAATTGACCGGGTTTATCGAAATCACAATCCAAAAACCGGCGACTTCAAGGTCGGTTTGGATTGAATTTATCGAAAACTCAGTGTTTTTCGGGTCGGGTTGGTATATAGAAATCAAAATTTTAAAAAATCAGTTTCGATGAGGCCGGGTTGGATTTACCGCAATCAGAATCGACTAATGAGCTTCAATGAGGCCGAGTTGAGTTTTTCAAAATCAGAATAAAAAATCAGGTTTATTGGGGCCAAGTTGTGTTAATCGAAATCATACTAGAAAATCCGAATAAAGGTTTATCGAAAACCCAGAACCTGAAACCAGAATCGGTTTGTGTTTGCGTCATTGGTTGAGTCGCGTCGGGGCTAGCTGATCAAAATGTTTGAATTCTTGTCGAACGTTCTATTTGGTCGATGCCATCGAAAAGAAAATATATAAATACAAATAAATCGAAGGACACTTTGATCGAATTTAGTTTACTGAGTGAGCAATAAACCACACAAATACGTGGCAAATTTTAATTGAAGGATGAGAAGCGACCCAAAGAAAATCTTTAGCATAAAATACAATAGAAATTGAATTCCAGAAACGTCAACACGAACATGGAATAATTACTCGAATAGATTTGGTGAAGACAGCTGAGGCTCCGATTGTAGAATCCATTAAGTTAGGCTGACAGTGACACGGACCTAGGCGCTAATGATCTTGAGAAGGACCTTTCCCGATATCACATTCACATAACACACAGCATAATTCCAACTGTCTCTGTCTGAGCATTTCATTAAGAATCGTATTCCAAATCGGAATTGGCTCATTCACAACCGGAACCGACTGGAATAATATCCATTCAATTTACACTGGTTCAATGCAACGGATCGGATGAGCCTTTGGTCTGACATAGGGTTATTACATAAGGCCTTCGTGTGATGGCATATTCATTAGTCGGTCCGACTGAATTTGTTGTTCTTTGTTCTATGAATTTCCAATTAGGTCCGACTCATTGTTCTATGAATTTTCAATTAAGTTTGTATTGTACTTCCTGATTTTTTCAATGAGTGGTCTTGGCATGAGGACGTTTAGCTTTATAAGTTTTAGACACGTTTTTCTTTCTTTTTTCCAATTACGAGTACATCTTTTTTTCAATTTTGTAATCAAGGATTTTGCCAATCAGTTATTCGCCAATCTATCGGCTAACCTGATGGATGCGTTTTATTTCGTTTTTTATGTATTTTCGAATTTGACAGGATTTGAGCAGCAGATTTTTAGGTTATGTGCTATTTGTGTGCTATGTATTAAACCTGACGTGTTTTCATAGAATTGTTAGGTAAACCACTGATGCTGCAATAATAGCTGAATGATTTATGGCAGCTTTCTCAATAACTTTTACATAGATTCTTGATTGGCGATTCGATAAGCAATTTCTACGGAAGACCGCATACAAAATTAAAAATAATTGTTTCGAAATTTTAATTAACCTAACCCAAAAGCCTGAGTCATAAATTGTCCGAATCGAGATCGAGAAATTGAGCTTCAGGAGAGGTCGACTAGCATGGTAGTACGGTGTCGATTGCATTGCCGGTGTTTTCCAAGCTAGATGCAGCTGGAGATTACGGATCTTTGATAACGGTTTAAATAGTTTGTTGTACAGCAGCAAATTTATTCATGTTCAGAATTGAGTGAAAACTCTCAAGCTCGCCTATTTTTGTTTTGTTCTTCAATAAAAAGTCTGTTCTAAGGTTCTAAAATTCTTAAAAAATGCTGAAAATTGTTATGCATGTCAATTTTAAGAGAAAAGTGCATACTTAGAAGTGTTTATATGAATTATAGCTCCAGACGACGCGTTTTAGTGCAAGGTTACCAATTTCAGAGTCAATGATTATTATGCGACAATTGGGCGGGGACAATTGCCCGGACGACAATTGCGCGGGGACAATTGCCCAGGCGAGAATTGCCCATTGCTACAATTGCTCGGCGACAGTTGCGCGGCGACAATTGCTCGGGGACAATTGCGTGGGGACAATTGCTCGGCGACAATTGCTCGGGACAATTGCGCGGGGACAATTGCTCGGCTGCTATATTTTGGCTTAAACACACGCACAGACACATTTATTTAGGTTAGGTTAGGTTGAGACAGCGATAATTTGAAGTTGTATTTGGATATGAATACTACCTAATAATTTTCGGCGAACAAGTGTCCCTGCGCAATATTCGCCTGGGCATTTGTCGCCGCGTAATTGTTCCCGAGCAATTGTCCCCGAGCAATTATCGCCGCTCAACTGTCGCCGAGCAATTGTCGCCGAGCAATTGTCGCCGCGCAATTGTCGCACTGGGCAATTGTCGATTGGGCAATTGTCCCCCGGGCAATTGTCCCCGCCCAATTGTCGCGTTACGCAATGTCTACATGACCTAAAATAGAATTTTTTATAATTGAATTCATTGATTTATTATAAAAAAAAATTATAAATGTCATAAAAGTCAATAATTTTAGGTAGCAAAGAAGCATGCCTCCCACGTTGCGATTTAACTTCAAAAATTGGTCCAAAAAATCCATTTTACCCGCAAACGCAAATCAACTCCAAAATTCTTAGCAAAAATACGAGGGTCATTCCAAAAATTTAATTTGCAAGAAAAATAGCATCACAAGCTTTTGGAATGACCCTCGTATTCCATATTCGGCTATTCGTTGAGAAAGCTGATTTAGTTGCCCGTAGAACGGAGTGCATATCTCTGACAGGAGCTTAATTCAATTTCCAGATCACCACGTCCAACTTCCGCTTCCGCTCCAAGACTTCTAAAGCTGAAAGGGAAAGAAGGCAGGAGCGAAGGAGATAAGAGTTCCGTCCTTCTCACTCTCTGAATTCCTGAAACAAGAGACGTGTTTGTTTGCCTTCCCTTCAGCCTAAACGGAAAACTGTGCTTGAAGCCAAAGAGCCAATCAATAGGAAGAAAGCTGAAGCTCAAAGATCTGTAGAAGTTCTTCATTGAGTCTTCACTTCTTGTAGTGACCGTGGAATTTGTGAGGAAGTCAAGCTGATTGGAAGGTTTTCCTGGGCTGCTGGCCGGAGTGAACCGCGTCCAATGGAGCATTTAGATCGAGGTCGAAGATCTCCAACGGGCAGGGATGACTTCGTTCATGAAATGACAGAACGAAATCGTGCTCACTCCACAGCTAGCCTACTCGACTCTATGGAACGGAGAACTCAGAGAACTTATCGATATGGAATTGGACTTGTTTGTATTGGGGCTACGCTCAATTGGCTCGGATTTGCACAGGTGAGATCAAAAACGTTTTCAGAACTTTTTAGAAGTAATTGTCCATTCAGATATAATTTAAATCGGTTTAAAAATTACTGGTAGAGAAAGTCAGTTTCGACCTGGTTACGCAAAGTTTTCTTATGATCGCGTGATTCACTTGATTTAATCGTGCTACGGTCTCGAGGCGTTCGTTTTGAATTATATAAATCAGGCGGATTTACAGATACGGATACGAGTCACCTAAATCGCTTTAATCATGTCAAATTTCCGAAATCGCACAAAATCACGCAAATCACATGAAAACACACTGTTACTCACAACTAGTACATATAAATCACAAAAAATTACTGAAAATAATAATGATAATCACATGCATTCCTGTAGGGATCATATGCAATTCCTTTTTAAATCACACCAAAATGCATATCAATCACATGAGATTTTAAATCACACCACATCGTAGGAATCGATTAAAAATCACATGCAACATCACATGCAAAATTACATTAAGCATCACATTAAATCACCACATCGTAGGAGTCAGGAGTCGATTAAAAATCACATGCAACATCACAAATTACATGAAGCATCACATCAAATCACTCCAAATTGTAGGAATCGTATATAAGTCACACTAATTCACTGAAAGCGTGATAAATACATGTGAAATCACAGAAATCACACTAAATCACTGAAATCGGGATAAATACATGTGAAATCACAGAAATCACACTAAATCACTAATATCGGGATAAATACATGTGAAATCACAGAAATCACACTAAATCACTGAAATCGGGATAAATACATGTGAAATCACAGAAATCACACTAAATCACTGAAAGCGTGATAAATTCATGTGAAATCACAGAAATCACATACAAATCACACCAAAGTTCAATAAGCACTAATAAATCGCATGAATTCACAGAAATTGCGTTTAAGTCACTTGAAATCACACCAAATCAAACTAAATGAGATAAATAACTTGTGAGAGAATTGCAGTGAAGTGAACATGAAATCACATATGTATCAAATGAATTCCTAGAAAAATCACATGTACTTCGTTTGAAACCACACTAAAATAGATATAAATCACATGGGATGTTGAATCTCGTCACATTGGTAGGCCTCGTACATCAGTCCAGTCACACGGAATCACTGAAATTGCATATAAATCACACCGAATTTCAAAAAACGCTTATAAATCGCAGTAATTCACAGAAATACCGTTTAATTTACGTGAAATCACATCAAATCACACCAGATGGCAGAAACCGCATATAAATCACACGAAATGCAACCTAATCAAGGAATGTATCTTGGAACAGAAATTATGTTTTATTAAATCAAATCTCAAACCGCATCCCAGAAATCTCATTTAACTTACATCAAATCACAGTGGAGAGTGCCATCCGTATCCGTAAGGTAATTAATAGTTCTTACCCAATTTTAGTTTGTTTTTATCTTTTTCTCATAGTTCAATACCGAACTGAATATTTAGAATGATTTAAAATAAACAATTTGTATGTAGAATCCTGTAGATTCCTGATGCATCAACATCCGAAGCTGATACAGAATTATATAAGTACTTGAAATCTATGCAATAAGTTACCTCTCTGGCCAGTTCTCCGGTTTTTGAGATTTGAATGGGTTTGAATATGCAACAAACAGGTTTTAAGATCTAATTCAAGATTCAAACTTCAAAATAAACCACAAAATTCCCAATTTCCAAATGAACCTCATCCTGATGGGATAAAGACATTAAAATAAATCAAAAATAAGCCATTAAATTGGTCTATGTTGTTCTATTGCACAATGCAGTTCAAAACAGGCTAATGAAATAAATCTTGCGATAGGCATAATATAGGATATTCAATTACAAAAGTATCACAAAATTCCGACGTCAGCCGGTCTGAGTTTCAGACTTCAACCTCAACCATTTTGTGACTGATATCGATTTTGCGTAATTCTAATTGCGCATTCATTCAAAATTCAACGAAATTCTTAATAAACGAAGCCCAAAATTTACGTATCGCCGTCTTACAGGTCGATGCAAACGTTAAATAAGCCAAAAGCTTCAGAAATTCAAACTGAGCTTTGTACATTCGAATTTCACAATTAATAAAGATTATGCAACATTGATTGTGCTCCAGTGTTGTTTTATGTAAACCGTGTATTTACCTATGCTGTTTTATTGGTTCACGTGGCATGCATTGGCATGTCTAAACCTAATACCCAAGCACTAGAGCAGAGGTACAAATGTGGAAACAATGTCAAAGTATTAAAGCCGAGGTTCCCTTAATTAATTATGCATGCTACTTCAACTTCAACGTTCCTAGCTCTGAGTTGAGAGAACACTAAGCTTCCGCAAAGGACTTCCTCCGTATTTGCACAGACCGGCTTAGTTCCGAATTTTGAGTAGGGGATTGTGTGTATTGTCAAGTACTGAAGCTAGTGTAATTATGAAGCCTTATAGTAGACTCAGCAGAAATCCTATTCAGCTCATTAGATAAATTCCGTCTGTTCAGGTAACCACCGTAGGCAAGTCGGTTGACTCATGAAATATGGAATCCTAATAAATATTGACATAACGTACTTTGGCTCATAGGCAATATACAGACCTGCTCTGAGCGAATTTTGTGAGCCATGACCTTGGCATAGACATACCTCAGGCACGTCTGCGGATATTTTGCGTAGGTTGACAACCAGGAATTAATGCTGGAAAATCCTAAAAAGCAAAGTAATAAGTAGGTAATCCGATTTCAGAGCAAACTGGCAAAATTGTGTTTGACAAAAGATAGAGTTTGGGTATAAAAATAAAATCGAGCAAAGGGGAAATCCGGAAAGCAGAAAAAATATTAGCCAAATTGACAAACATTACGTTCACTATTATCCAAAATGACAAAAACCTGATTTGATTTCAGGCGAATTGGCAAAAAACTGATTTATCGTTATTAAAATCCGGAAAAACTTTCCTTTAGTTGGCGAAATGAGGCACACATAGTAAAATTAACAATTTTGACAAAAGTCTGATTTCTTGATTCAAAATTCAAAATTGACAAAAACTTCATTTTTTGTTTCAATAATTGGAAGAATCTCATTTTTAGTTTCAAAATTGGCAAAAACTTCAACTTGTTGTTTCAAAATTGGCAAAAATCTCACTTTTCAAAATTGGAATAAACTTCAATATGGTGTTTCAAACTTGGAAAAAATCTATTTTCTTTGAAAATTGGCAAGCATTTCAATATCTTGTTTCGAAATTGGCAAATATCTCATTTCTTGTTTCAAAATTGGCAAATATCTCAATTCTTCTTTCAAAATTGAAAAACACTTCAATTTCTTGCTTCAAAATTGGCAAAAAATCTCATTACTTGTTTCAAAATTGGCCAATATCTCATTTCTTGTTTGAAAATTGGCAAATATCTCATTTCTTGTTTCAAAATTAGAATAAACTTCAATTCTTGCTTCGAAATTGACAAACATCAAATATCTTCTTTCAAAATTGAAAAACACTTCAATTTCTTGCTTCAAAATTAACAAATATCTCATTTCTTCTTTCAAAATTGAAAAACACTTCAATTTCTTGCTTCAAAATTGACAAAAAATCTCATTACTTGTTTCAAAATTGGCAATTATCTCATTCCTTGTTTCAAAATTGGCAAACGCTTCAATTTCTTGTTTCAAAATTGGCAAAAATCTCATTTCTTGTATCCGAATCGTCAAAACTTCGTTTCTATACAAATACTGACTGAATTGACAAAAAAACTCCAATACCTGATATCCAAATTGGCAAAAACGTCATGATGTTCTGTTTTCAAACCCTTAGAAACTTTATTTAGAATTTTTCGTAGCAGAACAATTTGCTATTCCAAACTGGTTAAACTTTGAACTTTCCTAGAAAGTGTTAGCATCATCGCATCTTTTATTTATTCTTTTTCATTTTTATTTTTGGCATCTAAATTTTTTTATCAAACGGGTTGTATCAATGTGATTTTCCAAACACTTGCAGAGAATTTAGATGTATGCAATTTTACGAAACAATGGCATACATTGTATTTGGCAACCATGCTTTCTAGAATCAGCAGAGTCAATGCGCAACAGAAATAGACTGTGTGCATAACACAGTACGTATATTGGAACGAATTACAGGGATTTTGCAATTGAGCCCTAGCCCTACCATATTTAGTCTATTTCGAGATACAAATGCACGCTATTTCACCTATTTCCAAAATCCCGAAACATTAGGCCACCTGTGCCCCAGAACCAACAATTTTAGTGAAAGTGGGGCAAACTATTTCATAGTCGCTCTATGCTATGTTTATCGAACGAGGAAATATGACGTTTAAATAGACACTGTCTTTCCATTTATTGAGTCACAAATATTTTCCATGGCCTAACTTTAACCGTTCAGCAAATACGCATATTTGGGCTAAATACATTGGGAAAATGTAAATTCCTTGTTTACAAATTGTCTGTAACGGAATATCGAGCAGACAGCAATTTTAGAGGAAGGATTTAACCGAATTTATCGTAATTTCAAAATGCGTTTTCCTTGGAGGGCAAAAAGTATAATAATGAATTTTACCGTGAAAATGCGTTATATTGACGCAGGAAAGTTCCCTGAGTTGAACTTTGAATTTATTAACATGCAAAATTTAAAAAGCATTTTATAGATTTATATTCAGACGGCAAAAATATGCGTGTTTTTGAGTTTCATGTTTTTTTTTTAAAATACGAGTTTATTCGATTGAAGCAGGTATTGCATTTTGAAGACCATTTAGCCGATAGGATTGACTACACAAAAAAATACAAAAAAAATATGGCATTTTTCAAAATGGAACAATTATGGCATCCACCATGCATTATCCTATGCTAGAACATCCGCTTTCACCGCTTTCACCAGCGAAATTCAAATTTACGACAAAATACGCGTTACTAAACAAAACAGTCGACATTTCGAAGAACGAATTCCAAAATTTAAAAGAAAAAAAAAACATAATCCAGAAGCCCGAGTACGAGTATCATTTCCTGGCAGACAGATCTGAGAGGTTTCTCATGTAATCTCCCTGTTTTCCTAATAATTCGTCTGAGACGGAAGTGGAGTGAAAGTGGGAGACTTAGGTCATGATGGGACAACTGGACAAAGAAGAGTGAAGTAGGGCTTATTTACTCGATTCTCTCCTAAAAGCTTTCCTAATAAAGATAGGCTAGGCTCCATGTTTACGTCTCGAATCTCGAAGGAACTAAACTAAAGCCCTTGTTGGCACAATGCATACAGGATGATTTGAACATTAAAGAGACATGGGGAAAGTTGATTAAAGAAAGGTCTCCACTTAAATTTATTATACGACGTACCATGTTCGACATCGTACAGCGTACAACGCTCAATTGAGCCAAGTATTGTCTGTTTACGTTTAACGTGTGTATTCAGAGACGCTTCCTCGTAAAGCGAATTTAAAATACAAAGGATATCGCACTAGATATATGGCGCCGTGGTAATCAGATGGATTTGGCGGAAAATTTGCAGAGTTGTTCCTTAGGTCATTCTGAACAACCTTTAAATGAGCGTCAAGAAGATTCGACCCATAGTTTGGCCGTTAAAAATCGCCATCTTTTTCATGGGTCAAATGTGGTAATCTGATGGATTTTTAAAACAATTTAGAAAATTTTAATGGTCAAACTATAGGTCAAATCTTCTTGGGTCCTATTTAAAGGTTGTTCAGAATCACATAAGGAACAACTTTGCCAAGTTTCAGCCAAATCCATTTGATTACCACATTTAACCCATGACAAATATGACGATTTTTAACGGTCAAACTATGGGTCAAATCTTCTTGACGCCCATTCAAAGGTTGTTCAGAATGACAAAACGAGCAACTCTGCCAAGTTTCAGCCAAATCCATTTGATTACCACATTTAACCCATGACAAATATGACGATTTTTAACGGTCAAACTATGGGTCGAATCTTCTTGACGCCCATTTAAAAGTTGTTCAAAATGACCTAAGGAACAACTCTGCCACGTTTCAGCCAAATCCATCTGATTACCACGGCGCCATATATCCAGTGCGATGTCCTTTTTGAATTGATATTTTAGTTTATTTTGATATTTAAATTTTTGATGCAATTACGCCCAATTATTTGGGTTGTTCGCTGTGCAGCGTGTGATTCATACATTCTGGCATGAAATCACATCAAACTGTATAAAAGTGTATCAGATCGAGAAAGAAATGTCAAATCAAAGGAAAGAAATAATGTTGAATCAAATTAAAGTCATATAAATAAAATACATTAAATCACATTAAATCACAGATATTGTACCAACTAAGATTAAAACAGCACACAGAAATCGCAGGAATCCCATCAAATTCTTTAAAAATTGCTGAAAGTTTAAAACTCAAGAAATAACATTGGACTACGCCAAATCACAGAACACGAAACCACACCAAAACATTAAATCACATCAAATCATGTAACAAATAAGCAGGTAGCATTAAATCACGTCAAACCACTGAAAAGTCAATGAATAATTGCACAATATTCTCTTTAAAGCTCAAGAATTACGTGAAATCAAAGAAATGACAATAAATCCAATTAAATCACAGAAATGGCAATAAATCCAATGAAATCACAGAAATGAGCATAAATCCAATGAAATCACAGAAATGAGCATAAATCCAGTGAAATCACAGAAATGAACATAAATCCCATGAAATCACAGAAATGGCAATAAATGCAATGAAATCACAGAAATGAACATAAATCCAATGAAATCACAGAAATGGCAATAAATCGCAATGAAATCACAGAAATTTTAGAAATAACATTAAAATCCAAATGAAATCACACAAACAACATTAAATCATGTACAGAGTTAAATTACATTGAGTAAATTCACAAAATTTTCGTGAAATCACAGGAATCACAGAAATTATTTAAATCTAATGAAATCACATAACGACTGTAGTGATAATGAAATCACAGAAGTTCTAAAAGATAACATAAAATCATATGAAATCACGCAATTTACTCTATACTCTATACCGCAAGTAAATCGATGAAAACATGCATAACAAAAACGGCATGCAGTCAAATAAGAAAAGAACACAAGACAAAATCACCGAAACAACGTTACTGTGGAAGGCCTAATATTCAACCTAACTATAGCTTCTTGACGGAAATTCAGCGTTAGCAGGCCATACAACAAACATTTATAACGGTATTTTACTAAATCACAAATAAATTAAACTTTAGATGGTTCTTGATTCGGATAACTAAAAAGCTGTAAATAAAATATTTTAAACAGCGTTTAAATAAATTACGATTAAATTAAATAATAGCTAGGACGATTATAACGAGACCAAATGGAGTTCAAGCACAGTAAATGAATTGTAATAAAATCAGTTGTAAATGAAATTGCCCAATCCAATTAAATGACTAACTTTCCTTCTATTTTCAGGGACATGGATACGTGGACCCATTGCGCTACCTCGGCGTGGCTTGTGTAATCAGCGGCTCCTTCTGCGTATGTATGGCAATGTGTCGCTGGCTGGGAAGACCCATTTCAGTGTCTTCGCATCGATTTCAGGTAAAAATTAATAAATTAAATGCTTTTTTCCAAATGTCGTGAACGCATGCAGTATACACAGGTTAATGTGCGTTGTGCACGACATACGTACAGGCTGACATGAAAATGACAAAGGAGCCCATTTAGTATTTTTGAAATAAAAAAAAATGCAAAAATTAGCATATAAAGTTGCTATGGACGAATAATTTGGTCAATAGCCGTTATTTTTTAAAATTGGTAATGCCTTCTGTGTTAAATTTTTTGGCAAGTATCTGTTGTTAGGAATATTCCTCCATGAAATCGTAATTCAAATTTTGCAATATTTTGAAAAATCTGAAAAATGATCGTCCATCAGCTCCAAAAATCTGAAAAAAATCAGAACCTCCCATAATCGATTAAATTTTCAACAAAAAATATTGACAAGTCCCTCGAGCTCTCGGTGCCTGCTCCAGAATTCCTCAAAGGAAAAATTACCATATCCAACAATACCAGGTAAATATGCCCATGTTCATGCCGGAAGTCTTGCTGATGTGATAGACCCCAAAAAATACATAATTCAAGTGAACATCATTATTTTGATTGACATTCACGCTCAGCGTGAACCCATTCTTATTTCCACTCGTGTCACCCGTATTCACTTCCGCTCTGTCAGGCTTTCACCTTTCTCCATATGCTTTCTCTCCGTACATGAGCATTGTGCACGCCAAAGCATTCCCATTTCACATTCGATGCTTCTCTTAAATAATGCATTATGCATTACGGTGAAGGAGTACCCAAAAAACGAATAAGTTCAGGTTGGACTAAGATGAGGTCGTCTCAGCATGCTATGCGGCTGTAACCGTGAATATGAACTCAAATTAAAGTATACGAGTACGTTGACTGCAATTTGAAATATTGGATGAATTCCGTCGAAAAGACGATGTTTAAGAAAAAATGTAGCAAAATAAATCATAAAAAAGAGGAACAATTCGGAATTTCAATGTGTGTGGTGTGCGTGCACCAACTTTCCCGTGTGAGTGGAGGTGGAAGAAAGCGCGTGTCGCATCATATACCATATTGCCTTCGTCACACGACACTGGACATTGGACGCTGATGCACGCCTCAGTAGTCAGTAGAATATGATATGGCTGTTAAAGTCAACGTTTTATATTTATGGCAAGTTCCTATTTCTGAAATCAGAAATAGTAGAATGAATTCAAAATACGCCATTTATGATTTTGTACTTTTGAATGTGAAATTATGTCAGAATACTGTCTCCCGTAGGTGCCGCGATCCGATGACTTCTAATTTTAGTAGGCATTGTAAAATATGGTAAAAAATATACCTATAATGATCTATAGTTTGACGGCCTAATTGCTCCAAAATTCTCATTTTGGCCAATCCTGCTTTTCAAAATAAATTAGAGAATTTGGGCAATCTCGCCTCCAAAATTGTGATTGTATGCAATTTTCTCCCAAACATTTTGATTTTGAGCAATTTTGCCTCCAAAATAATGATTTTGAGTATTCTCGCTATCAAAATTGTGATTTTGAACAATTTGGCTAGAATTTTCTTTTTATAAATTTACTTTTTAAACTAGAATTTTCGACAATCTTGCCACTAGAAATGTGTCTTTGGGCAATCTTGCCTCCAACATGCAATTTTTCCTCTAAAAATTTGAAATTTAGTAATCTTGCCTCGAAATTTGTGGGTTTGAGCAATATTACCTCGAAAGTTGTGAGTTTGGACAATCTTGCCTCCAACACGCAATTTTCCCTCGAAAATTGTGATACTAAATAACCTTGCTTCCAAAATTGTGGGCAATTTTTACTTCTAAAGTTGTGTTTGTGAGTTTGGACAATCATGCCTCCAAAATTGTGATTTTGGGTAGGTAATCAGTAATCATGACTCGAAAATTGCGGGTTTGGGTAATCTTGCCTTCAAAATTCTGTTCTTGGTCAATCATTCCTCCAAAATTGTGGTTTTGGGCAATCTTACCCCCAACATTGCGATTTTTAGCAATGTCGCTTGAATTCAATTAAAGAAGGATTTCGCATCTGTTTCCTGAGTAGAGTCTACAATAGAATGGCTTGAGCTTGACAGCATAAGCCGTAACATATTCAAACGTGCTTAACAACAACAACCCTTGTTCCAATTCCAATATGGACAGAAGAGACTAGGAAATGGAATACAATAGGCAGGCTGAGTCAATCCAGAATTGATGATGGACGAAGACAGGCATTTGCTGTTCACTGCGTTCAGTTCACTCAGCCGCTTATTTATTGCTCAACATAATAACTCCCCAGAACCTTACTTTTTGCCTCGGACTTCTCACATATGACGTTCTTCACTTTCTTTCCCTTCAATGCAAATACCCAATCGATTTTGTCCCAAGCTTGCTTTTAATTTCTTCCGTCTTGTAGCTAAGGACTTTTACCAGACATGGCGTAAATGCACATCATTCTGGTCAGCAAGGCTAAGCTCTGTTTTATGAGCTGTTTCTTTGGTTTCACCGTTTTTGCCATATCGGATTTGCAAGACAAGCTTACTCGGTGCAAGGTGGCCTCGAGAATTGTTCCCCGTTTTGATTTTGTGTGTTTTCTGAAGAACTAGTTTAGCATTGAATTTAGACCTAATAGACGAACTATCCTTGCAACGGCGATATTTTTTAACACAATTCCTACAAGGTTTTACCAGTTTTGTTCATTTTCTTTAAATTGTTGAAGCGGTTTTGATAATTTTTGGTCTTTCTGGCCATTTTATATTTACTTTTTACCGTTCCATATGCAGGTAGCGATTTATATTAAATTTTCACCGTTTTATGTAAACCGATTAATATTTGATAGATTTTGTTTACACATACCGCTCTACATTTATTTCCACCGTTTTACACGCACCGATTTACATTTACTTTTCACCATCTAATATATACCGGTATATAATTAATGTACCGTTTTATATGCACCGATTATATTTAATTAATACCGTTTTACATAATATGTAATAATTTTAATTTATTCTACCGTTTTGCATTTATTTTGACAATAACGCTAAGTTTCGAATTTTTTCATAAATTAAAGGAAATGAACCAACTCGTAGATTACAAAAATCCAACCATTTTTTCGACGTCTTCCATTTAATTTACTCGTGTCTGTGCTTCAAGGCCGCAGATTTTTTAATAAGAAGAAACGACAATTTTCATGCCCACCCTGCACACCCAGCTCATCGCCCACGAACGCAAATTAAAAAGCTCAGACTCCAGGTTCTCGTATCACTATGGCTTCCTCCGTATTTCACATGGTAATTAATTAGTAATTATATACCTATTGAATTGACATGGCTTGCGCCTGGCCTGGGACAGCGCGTATAGCTGAGCAATCTATTTACGTGCAAGCAAAATATTGACAATGCGCTCGTAATGAACCTATAATTAGAGGATAGATCGTCTGAAGGTAGGGGTTGAGCATTTTGGAGGTTTACATAGGCATTCCATTACTTAGGGAAATGGGCATGAAGTGAAATTAATGGAAACATGATTCGTATATTGACAGAGCTGTTATTTGACTTTTGACTTTGGAGAAATGTAAATAGCTATGTTTAAAGAGTCAGAAGATAAGAGACACACAAACACGGGCTCACGGTTCACGAAATCCGTGCTTCTGCTGGCCAAAACTTTGAATAGGGGTAGATTTGTTGTGTCTAATTCGTTAATTGAATGTTCTTTAATTAAGGTAAGTTGTCATTTGACATTTGCACAGGGCTGGCACAATCTGTGAAATTATTTCGCTATAAAGTACACGATTTCGTGTTTCAAACATTGAATGCTGAGTGCCGTACAAATTCTTTTAAGTTTAATATAATAGCAGCGTAACGTAAGCTAGGTAGTTTGATGAAACCGCAAAATTGGCATGGAGCTTTAGGGCAAGAAATATGACAAGCAGGTTATTACTGTGCTTAGCCGACTTGCCGCATTTCTTTAAGTTCTGAAAAATCATTTTTAGTAGTGCTTTCTGTTTTAAAGGCGACAAGTAGAAATGCTGATGTCGACCCTTGAATGAAAAATCAGTTTGGTGCAATTGCCTAACCACTGAAAATTGTATTCTGCAAAATGTCTGCTTTCCAACGCCGTATCACACGCAAATCTGGGTAAAGTGGTTGAGCCAGGATCACGGGTCATCACGCGTCAAACATTTGCCATGCCTTAATGCAGGTGTTGGGCGCATAATTTCAAATCAATACACTAGCCTTAAAAAATTCGCAAAAATTCGCATGTAATTTGGAATTTTTTGCGTGCCACGTGCCTGACGCCATAAAAAAATATTTGAAATTTTCCAAATTAATTAAAATGAAAATTTAAAAGATTTCGAAGTATTGCTCCATCGTAAACATTAGCATCCGACGACAGACGGCACTGTGCATTTTGCATGCATTCAACGTATTGTCATTTTATTCTCCGTCACAAATCCCAAATAGCTCATGATCGTGCCTCTGAGCCGAATACGCATTCCTCCCACTTACAATAATAATTTTCGAATAAAGATCCATATTCTATGCTAATAATAGTAAACAGAAGTTACGTCCCTTGTTACGTCAGCCTTCCCGAAATAGAGTCTGCTGGAATAATAGGATTCCTCGCTTGAATGCTCCATTCCACCTGCGTCTTTTTCCTTATTAGACCTGGCCTCCTAGGCTGAGGGCTTATGCGATTGCCCTTTCTGTCCGTCTGTCTGTCCGTCTGTCTGTCC
>JAQFXZ010000580.1:0-17740 GCA_034694025.1 Ceratophysella scotica | reverse complement strand
ATATATAATAATACTCATTATTGAAACTACAGGTGTTTGGTAAGCCGTGACACCTACATAATATTTTTAATTTTTATTTTGATATTATTAGCTAATTCAATTAGTTGAATTTGTTACAGCAAAACCCGTGTATTTGAGATTAGAGCACAGAACGCAAGATGAAACCATCCAGCCACGCCTCGGAATATTTTAATAGCTATTTGAAAGGAGAAGTAAGAAGTTATAATCTCAAGTTAACCTAAATTGTTGGAAAACATGGAAAACTACTGGAATAAATCCATCACAGGGTATTTTCACCGATGTAAATGGCTTTATACCTACCAATATAGCTGGAAGTACGGATCTACAATACGGCTATAATTCGATAGAAACAGGATTAACCAGTTAAAGATGCAGAATACTTTTTGATAAAAATCCAATAAATGAGATGCAAGAGAGGTGCTTTTACATATGACGACACGGCATAGTTTCAGTACCAATAGGACAAAACTTAGTATGGAGGTGTTTTCAGAATTTCGCATAATAGGTTATAGATAGTATATCCAATCTGATGCGGATATGGGTTATGATATGTGTGCGTCGTCTCGTATCGTAAGTTGTCCTATGAAGCGATGCTATTGGCCAGGTCCAACTGTCGTGGACCTGTCTTGAAATATATGCTAATTATTCAAGTGCCATGCCTTCCTCTTTCTGTGACAACGAAGAAAAAAGTTGGCAATTATTTTCGCAGTAGTTTTGTCAGAGCAAGCATTGATAGTTGCTACGAACCGATCGATGCGCAAAAATCGTTTTTAATTTCTTGGAATTTTGCACCGTTAATAAGATATATCAGGAACAGCTCAGATTTATCCCAATTAAGCAGTATTATTAGGTTGAATC
Organism: Ceratophysella scotica; assembly: GCA_034694025.1. Taxonomy (NCBI): domain Eukaryota; kingdom Metazoa; phylum Arthropoda; class Collembola; order Poduromorpha; family Hypogastruridae; genus Ceratophysella; species Ceratophysella scotica. The sequence continues at coordinate 16,861 of JAQFXZ010000580.1, read as the reverse complement.
GAGATCGAGTCATCAATAATACGTAATTTTACTGCGTGTTCCTTTCCCAGGGATGGTGCACAGTTAAATCTCATAATTGCACGAGTTTATTCTAAATGAATCATTGGACTTGCTCATTCATTCCAATTTTGGATGACGCCTGAGAAACCTAGTAGTTTCTGGCTTGAAGTAGTTCATCACCCCATCAAAAGAAGATTCCCCGAGCTGCTGGAACTGGATACAATACGACATATCTAATAGTTTTGTAAATAACACTACAACATCAAATTCTGACGTTATCAAAAAATTTCCAAGTAGACTCCAGAACTTGATATGTCTAATTTCCCATACTGATCCGAGAATCTTCTCTGCTTCAACATGTAATCTTATTGGATTCGTCAGTTTTCTTCACCTTTGACCCAACACTCGCCGCTCAAATGCTAACACTCCATATGGGATGGAATCCATCGGGGTTCGTCCAGTTCAAGCATTAATCGTGTTCCAAATTGTAATACAAGCATTTACATGCTGTTATGATTAGGGGAACAACATTTTAGCACGACTGCAGTCTGACCTCCTATTCAAGAAAATATTATAAAAAGACTTGGAATCAGGAAAAAGAGCAAGTTGACCAGCTTGTGCTCGTGATTTCTCATAGAAGAGTTTATACATTTTTGTTATGACTTCCGCAGTTTTACATACAAACCCAAACTATTGTCCAAGAAAATAATTCCTGACTCTTTAGCCAACAAACGTGCCAATTATCAACTGAGAATGTGCATTGAGAGAAGAAACGCTTTTTACACTTTAAGAAAAACTGCTAAAAATCGTAATCGTTCTAGAATCATATTTTATCTCTCAATTCCAAAATCATCTGTGCTCGAAAAAAGCGGTGACTATTCTTCTTCCAGAAGAGAATTCAGATGATAGTGCTTGAGTTAATTGTGCAGTGATACTCACAGACAAGAACTATCAAAACTCAACGTCAACAGTTATTTCTGGTGAATTTTTGAAACAGTTATAGGCTTGTGAAAGTGGTTCAGAAATAAAATTTCTTCGAAAAACCAACTGTCACGGAAATAGTTTTCAAATAAACACGTACTTTACTGAATCAGTAGTGTTTCTGTTGTAATATCAACCGTGCAAAGAAATCTACTTAAGTTTCAGCATCAAAATGTCTATCGATTTTGTTGCAGGATGTATTGGGGGTGAGTGGCCCACGAAATCATTCACATTGCGCCTCAGCTTCAACTCTGTAATGAAGCTTTCCCGTTATTCCAATCATCAAAAACCAAAAATGCGAAGTAGCTAACTATATACATTTAATTACAGGTGCGGCGGGCGTTATTGTTGGCCATCCACTGGATACGGTCAAGGTAATTTGCCATTAATTTTGCTGGCATCTTTGTTGTTAAAATCACCGTAAAGTTCTGGAAACAGTATTTTGCAAGTCAGTCACAGGTCACAGCAGCGCATATTCAATTTAAGTATGTATTTAGCTCAAGGATAATAAATTGGACTCGTAGTGTTGAACGTATTTTTTGCAAGAAAGTTTACATTCGTAAAGATTAAAACTATACTAAACAGAAGCAGCAGAGAAGTAAAAAAAAATGAAGCCTTGTTCAAAGCATCTTTATCCTCGTTCATGTTGAAGTTTGTCAACTTCCTCATTAACCTTACGTAACTCTCTTAACACGATAACATGCACTACATTCAAAACACACTTTTCTGAAGAGTTAAATAAGCCCATTTTTACATACATAGATGGAGATCAGCCGTCTTATCTATACGGATGTAATTTTTTAGTACGCAAACCATTATCTGGGTGTTACCATTAAAAGTTACTACGCTTTTACATGTGCATAGTCGCTGGAAACTGACCAGACGTTTTGCGATTCGCAATCTGCAGCGGTATGATTTGTCTATCAAATGCATACTTAAAGAATATTGTTTTCATCAACATTATTGTAAGTGCATTTGGCATAACGCTATAATTCATTGAATTACAACAATCCTGGAACCCGCCAGAATTTCTACTGACTTCATTTTCTCTTGGATATTTGTGAAAATATTCGATAAAAATGCTTGCGATTCATTTCGAACACGTTACCTCTCAGGAAAATTTGCTCAAGTAGGTTTTGTCCTTAAAAAGGCGGGCAAACGTCGAACATTTGTAGACGCGATATACTAAGTATCACACGTGTCTGTTAACTTTAACTGACAAAACTCACGTTGAGATAAAAATATTAATCTAGAATTGATTAAAAAATCTAGCCTATTGATCTTGCAACTTGGTACATTGTGTATTATTGCACTACCTTCATGCAAATTTCTTCTTGGCGTCGGCAAAAATCAAACATCGTCGTTGAAGTTATCATCTTTGAGACTTGAGACATGAGCATATCTTAGAAATCCAGCCATTAGTTTCATACTTCGTTTCGAATTCGTTTTATGAATCATGGTGCATTTCAGCAGTACATGACAGACATGACGTACCTACCTGAGTTTGACAACTTTGAATGAATATCACCATCACAAGCACAAGCGCAAACCGGGCAAGGTCACGTACGGGACATGCCACGTACTCAACTTATGAGACATATGCTACTTACTATCAATGAAAATCTTGCGCAATTGAATAGTCATTGGTGTCGAACCGATTCTCACTGGTATATGTTTATCGTTAATCGCTATAGGTCCGGTTGCAGACTCAAAGTCCAGACAGTGTCAAATACAGAGGAACGTTCCATGCTCTCTTCACAATTGCTAAGCAAGAATCGGTAAGCGTGTGCGAATGGAAATGGAATGACCGCTTGACACTTTTGACATGTCTTGAAGATAAACATGCATTTTTTACTACCCGAAACTCCAAGCTTTTAGCGCTTGACCATTTTCTTTTTCCAATAGTGTCCCTGAATTATTTGAATTTCGATACGTTTCACATTATTTCCCAATCTCAATGTCGATCTTTAGATTTTCAACTTTTCGCGGTCATAAGAGACCTAAACATATCAATTCTTTAAAAGTTTCCAAGCCATCATCGATATATGGCGACAACGAACTAATTGAATATTTTCGTAATTCTACAATGCATATGAGGCTTTCCCAAAATTCCGCTTTGAAAAGCTTAGATTCTCCATACAAAAAATGCATCTTAACTTTGAACCTAATCTTGGCTGTACAGAGGTCACCACCACTCACTGACATTAACCAATCGACTTTATCCATGTACTTTGAAGGTTGCTGGCTTGTACAAAGGCATGTCCTCGCCCCTCTACGGTGTCTCATTCGTGAACGCCATTGTTTTTGGAGTGTACGGAAGCCTTCAACCGTTTGTGCATGGGAATCCAGGAAATAATTCCCTATGGGCACATGCCGCCGCCGGCTCCATAGCAGGAGCAGTTCAGTCAATTGTCTGCTCACCCATGGAACTCGTCAAAATCCGAATGCAGTTGAATGAGTCAACTACTCAACGGGCAAGCAGTTGGGAAGTTCTGAAAACCGTATACAGAACAGAAGGGTTTCGGAAAGGAGTTTTCAGGGGTTGGAGCGTCACGCTCTCACGCGAAATACCCGGTTTTGGGTCATATTTTGCATCCTACGAAGCACTGATTAACCAGTTTGAGAAATACGAAAGTCTTACAAACAGTGGTGAGTTCCAGGAACTCCTTTTATATTTAGTTATCTCAAAATTCTGGAAACAAGTTTTATATCTTAATCTATATTTTATTTTCGAATTCGTTTAATTTCAGCTGGACAAGTCAGTACATTAGGCATGATGCTGGCAGGTGGTACAGCTGGGGTCGTTTCATGGCTGGCTTGTTTCCCACAGGACGTCGTCAAGACTCGCTTCCAGTCTGACGTAACGGGGGCTTATACTGGAATAACAGACTGCGCACGGAAAACTTTTCAAGCCGAAGGATTTCGAGTAATTTCTCGTACCCTACCTTCAGTTCTTATTCGTGCCTTCCCAATGAATGCAGTCACCTTTCCAGTAGTCACATGGATCATGAGGTTCGTTATGCTGCCAGCTTAGCGTCAAAAATTTCTAAAAGCACATCACTACTTTGAATTAAATACGTAAAATTGCAAAATGCTAGGCATTGAATACAATCATGGCAACTAAGAAACTAGCACAGTTCAATTAATTGCACAATTCGTTGTTAGCAGCTCGGTTTAATATTTTTTGTGCATGCCATATTACGCAGTCCTGGAAAGACGGGTTTAGTCGTTATGTGGAGAAGTTGTTGAATATCAATGAGATTGTGCTAACAAGTTCTTTGATGACCACCTCAATTCCAGGTTCGCCGATTCGAGGCAGAATGACCTTCAAACGAGTCGTGAAGAAATTGACAAATTGTTGGAGGAGACCAGGAGTCGAGCTCAAGAGACACTTTTCGGATTCCACGTGCCGCTCCCAACATACCGAATGCTGACGCAAGCAAGCGGTCATCATACTACTTTCTTCTCGACACCAGGAACTGGTTGCTTCGATACGCCACGATACTATGCAAGCTATGCCTGCTTATCCGCAAGCTGCGACTGTGCAACTGCTCAGCAATCCATTTGTGACACAAATCCTCCAATAGTTCAGATTCAGAGTCAAGAAACTGAATATCACCTTGATTCAGGGACTGAATCATTGATATGTGATAATACATCAGATTTTGTGCTCTCAGCAATCCCTACAGAAAGAACGGATTCAAGACGTCGGGATTGCTCGAATAGTTTAGCCGTAAAAAAGGGCAACACGGCTGATTGCAGCAATTCAGAATTAGAACACACTAAAGCCTCCGAAATAACAATATCCAATGTTACAAAAGCGTCACACAGTACTCTGGCGTCTATTCTTACAACATGGTTTCAAAATATGAATCCAGCTCCTCGAATTTCCTGTCAATGTCTCGATGAATGCGTTTGTTGCGCAAGAAATGAGTGATACACATTACATACAGTACTAGACTGGCGGAAACCCTCGCCGTAACAAAGACTGCTTCAAATTCCAGCAGCAGTTGCGTACAAGGAATATCAGAAATGTTGGAGAATAAGGCTGAAATATAGAGAATTTGAAATACTGCAGGTTATTCTAAGTTGTAATTGTAAGTCTGAAGTTACATAAACTACTGTCTAATTGTGATCAAACACTAGTGCTCAAATTCGTTAAAATTGAAATTATAACCAATAAAGAATACTAAAAATTCACAGAATTTGCGCCACTTTATTCTAAAATTTTTGAATTCAAACTGCATGACTATAATATAATCCTTGATAGGCATCGATCATCGATCACAGATTTCAACCAACATTCTTAGGGAAAATACTCTTGTGGAATTCAGATTGGCTAAAATATTTCTACCGGAGAGTTTTCCTGAACTTACAAAAGAGATTTCCTGTCAACAAATCGATCTGAAAAAAATTCGAGTTAAAAAATTCGATTAAAAAGGCGGACACGACGACATTAATACTTTAATCAGGCGCAATTACTTGCCAAGATGCAGTGTGTGTTCATTAAAAGAATTTCTGGAGCTTCTCAAAGGGGATTGATTTGGTGATAGGTATCCGAATTCCGAGAAATAACAGTTTTTATTTATTTTATTGGGACCTTCGGATCTATTGCTTTAAACTTTTCTATCTATTTAAGATGTGAAATTTTGAAAACCGCCTAAGCAGTGTTAAGCAACTTTTACTTTGATTTTGATGTACAAAGTCTTGCACCGTACATCGTGCATCTGTTCATTTAGTAACTATTTAGATCAGGGAAAGCGACGACGACTCATAAACTCATAATTTTTCTTCATTCAGACGGATGAGTTCAGCCTACAGCCTGGAGAGTTTAGCTGCATGAAAATAGATACAAGAGTACTTACGACTTACTAAATACAACAAAAATCCGATAGTTGCATATATTTATACTTAACATAGAATCAGGTGCTAGTGTTATGCTATTCATGCTCTATGGTAAATCCGAACCGGAAGATCAACAAAATCCTTTTAAACTCCATAAGAATTCTAAAAGATCTTTTCTAGGAAAATAAAATATTCCTGTGCAAAGGGGCTCTGAGTTTTGACTCCAGCTGAATTCGGATCCAAAAAAGTTTTCTTTATAACCCTCTCCGAAAAAATAAACGTCCCTTAGTCTTGCTTGCGTATGTGTGTGTTGTATTAGGTTGTATACATACTACAGAACTACAGAATACATAAGATCAGATCCGTGATCCATATCCGTATAGCTCATTTGTAGCTCTCAGATCAGAAGAGTCGCAGATCACATTTTAACATTACGTATATACTAGTTTACAGATGCTGCTGCATCCTTCTTCATTCAGCTAGCCAAGCTGAACGTATTTCTTATACCGTTCTTTGTCCGTGAGTTTCGGAGACGTGTGAGGTTTTTAATGCTCCATCGCACCTGTTTTGTCCCATAGGAATGCCATATGAACCAAAACCAAAACCAACCCCCAACGAAATCCGTGCTTCAATTTAACTCACCTGTAAATGTCTTAGCTGGTCTTACTATCAACATCCACTATAAGAAAGGTAATTCTGAGTCCCTGTCTCTCGAACAGGTATATTATCCGTCTAATAATGCAGTCCTTTCCCCTTGGCACAGGTACATACATAAGACATGAATATTACCATTAGTTGGTGACTTGGTGATGGAGTCACACACAAAAAATGCTCTTTTGAATCAACAATAGGGATATTCCCCGAGGCCAGACCAGGGACTTAAACTTTTCAATCTCCCCTTCCCAAAATCTTCAGCAGATCCTCAACTTGGGAATAAATCAAGTCCAAACCTCAAGTTACTCACCGAAACTATTGGTTATACACAGTTGAGGAGAAAGACGAGCTAAAAGTGAAAGGTATTTGAAGCTGAGTCATTAAATTGGTAATCAACAGAAGGACAATTAAGCGAACCAGAACCTGATTTGAACAAGCTTGATTCGGAAAGTGAAAGAAGTTTGCATGAGTTCCGGTTTGAAACGTGTTCACTTTGAAGCCATTCCATTTGAAACATTTGTGTAAAATGGCGAATCCTAATTTCAACGGAGATTTCCGTGAAGACGCACATGGACTTAGCAAAGTGGCGTTGTCAAGGTCTGGTGGAGCCGGCGGAACGGGTCCAGTGGACATCAACTCCCTTCCACATAATGAGCTGGTTCAGAGGGTACGCAAGTTGGAAGCGGACCTACTCAAGCTTGCTTCCGATCACAATCATATGATACGGGAAGCCAACCACCATATCCAGGTGAGATACGATTTCATGCCACATATGGGACTCAATCTGAACTCAATCTTATTTTTTCGATTTTTGGAATTGATGAAACTGATCGCGGTCATTATTTCCTAGTTTAACCATAATTGAATGTTGCAATAATAATTTTACATTGCACAGTATTTCAATTCAAGATCCAAATCCAATGCAGCGCTGTTCCGGGCAGCGTATTCCCAGACTCTACCCGGATTCAGACCCATGCATCTTGTACAACGCTAAGTTTCACGCATACATTTTGACGTTAATAAGTTTGTGAAATTAGGTGCAAAATATCAGACGCTCTTTGCTCTTTCCAATGGTGCAAATTACATTTAAAGCAGATGCACTTAAGCGTGTGAGATTTAGCCATTAGTTTTAAACACTGTAATTTTACCATTCTTTCGCAGATTGACTCGAATTTTAATTTTGATGACAACATTGCAAAGAGCGTCAGACTTTGATAAATATTCGCCTAATTTCAAAAACTGAAAGTCAAAGTTTATAAGTACGTGAAACTTATCATTGTTCAAGATGCATGGGTCTGAAATCGGCAGGGTCTGGGAATACGCCTCTGAGCAGCGTATTTCCGAAATGTACGTGAAATTTCCAGGTCAAGGTACGACATACACATTTGCCATGTGGAGTTTAATGGTCGGATACTTTCAATTTTCGCAAAATTGTATTACATTTTGAAAAACCGTAATTCATGCAGGTCTACTACAAATCTAACCTAACCTAACCTAAAGGGGAAAAAGTAAGTGCACCACCCGGAACTGGAAATTCCATGTACATTTTGGACGTATGCCTCCAGGCATGGTTAGGACTAGGACTATGAATTTCGCCATGCTGAAAATGAATCGTTCTGATTCTTGTTTGTTTCTTTACATTCAGGAAACTTTTGAAACAAGTTTTTTTGCAAGACATAGCACATAAAAATGAATGAATGTGCATATGAAGCATTATTAATTTTTTGGGGAACCAAGTGATTACTTTAAGCGCCACCGAATCTGTCCGCTTTCGTTTTCTCAAAATTCTATAAGAATCATGCCATACATGGACCATTTCCGTTTGTAACGTGTCGATCGGTAGACGTGCACCGCCGAATACCTAATACGAAACTATTTTGATCTTCAGTGACATGTGACATGTTATACATAACAGTTCATTTACAACTTAATGTTTGGAAAAGTGGAACTCCTGACATTACAATTAATTTATTGCTTTATTTACGTATCCAGACACAAGGCACAGACATTTCCAATCTGAAAACGACCGTTTCCCGACTAGAAGAAGACAATGCAGAGCTCCGAGACTTATGTTGCTTCCTGGATGACGATCGTCAGAAAGGAAGAAAATTAGCCCGAGAGTGGCAACGGTTTGGGAGATATACTGCAACAGTTATGAGACAGGAAGTTGCTGCTTATCAATCGAAACTGAGAGAGTTGGACACGAAGCAGCAGCAACTTGTTTCAGACAACACAGAGCTCAAGGTAAGTTGTTCGTTGTACGTTGCCGCAGTAGCTCCTTCTGTTCAATTAATTAAAATCTCAATGAATCGAATCATTTCGTATCCTGTTGCTAGGGAATATTGATAACTATGCTAAATATTTATGGTTCCAGGAATTATGCCTGTACCTCGATGAAGAGCGGAATCAGAACTTTTGCACACAATGCGGAGCAGGAGCATCATTCCGACGTGATGACGGAGATGGAAGCAGTTCAAGTACAAATCCCACAGAAGACTATCATGGCCAAAATAATCTTACCACACGCACAAACTCTGACTCTAATTTATTGCACAATCTCATTGGAACCAATGACAATCAGCCAGGCTCAATTGCTGAAATGATGGATGAAACCAGCCGAGGAGTTCTAAGCAGTACGTCAAACCCAAGTTGCGACTTAATTCCTAATCTGAACTCAGCTTTGAAACCATTTCCTGACATTTCTCCTTTATTCAGGCCAAATAGTTGAGTACGTGAGAAGACTTGAAACTCGGGTAAACGAGCTGGAGAAGCAGGAAACGATCTCATGTCCTGAATCAGTATTAAATGCACTCCAAGTCCTCCAAGTCTCTCAAAGCCTTGATGATCATGACATTGGGGAAAATGAAAAGGCCCTACTCCGCTCAATGTGCAGCGTAAGCGAACAATATATAAAAAAGCCTAAATTCGTTGACGGTAGATTGGAAAAATTGATTTGAACTTGCATATTTATTTCTGCAGGTTGTTTGGAAAAAATTAGAAGACAATCCAACATTGTAGATTGAAATATAAAGTTACACTACTGCCGTAATTATTCTCGGCAAAGACTGCTGATCCAACTGTACAACGAAACCCGAGGTTTCCGTACTTCATTTAAAAAGTTGGATTGGTTTGGATTCGGAAGTTTGGAAAATCATCAAAAGGATTTTATGCCGAATTTAATGACTTTCGGCAGCAAATAAGTTACTTTGTAAACCTACCTAGATGTACAAAAATCGTATAAATTCGTCCTGCGTAATGCTTCTATTGCTCAGGAACCAAGTTGTCCGTGATGAATTCTTCCTTGTTTTTATCAATCTTTGCATTCTCTTTCCTAGCAGCCCAACGCATCCTCGCCACTTCACTCCGAACTTGTTTTAACCGAGAAGATTTCTTTCCTTTGCCATTTTTCGCAGTCTTCAGGCTATTCGTTGGAATATCTGGGTGGTCTGCTGCAGTGCTCACGAAGTTTTCAGTTCTAAAATTGGGACAAAGAAATTTATTAAAACCAATATCACAAAAATTATAAAAGAACATAGCGCAGCAAATTGCAGTGTAGAACTTACAAATCAGGGACTATCACGGCTTCCGGTTCAGTAGAGTTGAGAGTCGACGGCCACTCCTCCGCTTCCTCTTGCATGGATTCTTCATTGACCCGCAAATGAAGACTTTGTGGCGAATACTGATGATTCACAGAAATTCCGGCTTTCTCGTCTTCAACTTTAACATTGACATACGGATCCTGCTCAAATAGCTCTGCTACTGGTTCCCATTTAATATTACTGCAATCCATACGAAGTAGATTTTGCAGTTCAGGATATCGGATTAGTTCCTCCATTTCAGGAATTTTCCTTCTAGTGCTGCGTTTTATACAATTTCTGCTGGAAAACCACATGAACCACGCCAGGGTTGTACTTTCAAAGTCTGTCAGTGCATTCCTCTCTTCCTCGGTCATCTCATCTTCACTCTTGAGTTCAATTCTTCGTAGAAAAACAGCAGTAGCTAAACTTTTGGGACAAGTTGGGTCGAAACTGCATCCCGTACGTCGACGTCGAGATCCTGTCAGAAGTTCAAAAACTCATTAGTAAAAGTGCATACATTTCAGACGTGATAGATTTTCTTAGATAGAGCAGCCATACTTGGACTCAAACTTTAAAAAGTCTTGTTAAAAAACTGCAAGGAATCATCTTCCTTGAAATTGGAAGGTCTGCGTGATTCTGGTTTTGATAAGTTTTTTTAAGAACTCAAGAAATATCGAAGTATCTAAGGAACTATTTGAAACAACTGTTTTCGCGTAGAATTTCTCGTTCCTCAAAACTAGTACTTCGTAGCATTTGAATTTGTTTTACCAATCACATTCAATGAAAATCCATCTACAAACAAGACGCCTTTGCTGCTTATTTGATTCAGGAGTATCGAATTCATTAGCAATGCCGCTAATATTCGTCCAAAAATTGCTGAAATTCTAGGAGGAAGACGAAGGTGCGAATATATGCGGATACGCTAAAACATCGACCAAATATGCACCCTACAAAACGCGTCCTCGAATAAAATCGACAAATAGTAGGCAAGTATTAGCTAAGGATTAGCCAAATCGGCAAATATTAGGCAAACATCAAGCGAATGTTCTCCAGATCGGTGAATTTTCGCTCCTCACACCGATTCGCCGCAAGTCAGGGGAATGCTACAATAGCGAAAATATTCGTTATTGGGCACAACAAAGAATTCGTTGTTAGGCAAATCATTCAAGCTATTTATCAGGCGAGTGTTCGCTCTAAAAAGCTAAGGCGAGCGCGAATATTCATTCGCTATTAGGAGAAAACTGAACATCACTACAATTCACACTCACATCATAGTAAGTACTTACTGTTTGGTTTTATTCTGACGGAGCCGGTATCACTCTTCTCTTCATTTCCGCCTTCGGAATTCTCTTCAGTATTCGTTTTCTTAGCATTTAGAGCTAGAAATTTCGTAACAAACGTCAAAGTTCTGGTGATGGCCCTAATATCCATATTCCATAAGTATTTGATGAGATCAGAAGCGGTCGGAGGACTATTTCGAGTTAGCAAAAAGTTAGATTCTGGCGTGCATTGTTGTACAGAGAGTTTCTGTAATTCAGTGGATTTGTCTATTTTAGAGAGCTCTTGCTGTTCACACATTTCATGATGTGCAGAGAGTTCTTGTACTTCAGGGAGTTGTTCAAACAACTCTTGTGCAGAGAGTTCGTAGTTTCCATACATTTCTTGTAGCTCAGAGAGTTCTTGTTGTACAAGGAGCTCTTGTTGGTCAGGAAGTTGATTTTCAAGAAATTCTTGTTCTTCCATGGTAAAATCCGAATTGGTGTCACCAACTATGATTTCAGTAAAGTCGCCTACCGGGTAGGTTTCGTTTGAGTCCATAGAAGATTCGGAAAAATGATCTTCCCATGCTCCCTTCGCTTCAGTCTCTGCAACCCTTTTTCTCGCTTCGGCCTCTAAAATTCTTTTCCTCTCTGAGGCCCTTGTAATTCTTTTCATCTCTCGAGGGGGTGTTGCAATTTCTTCCTCTTCCTCACTTCCACTCCTCCTGCTCATTTGCAGAAGCTCAGAATGGTATTTCTTCACATGCTTGTACACTTGATTGACCGTCTTTTTTAAAGAATGTATCCTTGTGTATCGCTCAACCCAGTTGTGGCCTAGTTCGTAAGCCAAGACGAGTGATTTCAAGCAATAAAGCGCCCTCCTAAGCAACCCATACGAACAACTTGTCCGAAATCCAGTTGCAATGAAGTTTCCATAAAGATGTTCATGATACTAAAAATAAACAATAGAAAACAACATGTTATGAGCAAACCGTGACCCTGCTGCTATTGTTTCACTGGATTCAAAGATGATCAACCAGAAAAATGCGAATTTGCTTTGTTTTTCCAAAAAAAGAAACGAATTGGCATCACTCTGGGATCAACAGCAGTAGTTGCGCACGTATAAAATCCAGGGATACATACAAATACAGTATACTTTAGATTTTAGCGTAATTTAGAATAAAAACAAACCTCTTCAAGTGTTCCGTCTTTTAGGTTCCTTCTCAATGTCTCAAACCGTCTACACAAACTTCTATTGCTTCTGAAGGGCTGTTTAAATGATTTAGAAATCTTGACCCAGTCGTGTTTATATTTATGTGCCAAAGCAAGCAGCAGACGGTCTTCTCGCCTAATAAAATTCAAGCAGAACATTGGCTTAAGTTTTAAGTTTAACGTACATTGCATGATAAAGAATAAAATATGTTAATTATAATAATACAGAGTTTCAATTAGAATGCAAATTTTTTGAACAGCAAAAATAGATGCATCACGTGGTAAACAAAAAGTCAAAAGAATTTCAAAGTGGTCTAAAAGTAAAGTACAGTGCCATCTGTTTGCGCTCTTCACTTTTTCCTATTTAGGCACGTGCCACGGGACTTTCCTGTTTTTGTTGTATCACGAAAATCGAGAAATTCGCATACTATTCTAATTAAAACTCTTTGTATGAAGATGTGTGCTCACTTGGTCCAGCGTACGTAGAATCCTTGAAATAGAGTATTTAGTCGAGCCACTATGGTACAATCATCTCTCCATTCTAAGATTTCCTCGTATTCCACATCCAGATAGTCCAAGACCTCGTCACGACAGGATAAATCCTTGATGTGTTCGTGCTCCGTATTTAATTCCGTTATTGTTGTCAATATTATGGCATCTTCTACATCAATAAAAGCCGTCTTTTTCGCAACTCGATCTTTGATTTGTTTAGTCACAGAATCAGCGCCGCTCTCACTCATTCCCTCATTGAAAAGACTCAGTTCCCAGGGTTTCATGTATGTGTCCGTACTATCTGGGACTTTGTTCATGTCACTCCCACTTTCTCTTATTTCATCAGCACCGGTTGTAGAAGAAGCTGCTGATGTGGATGAACTCGGAACAGGATTAGGGTTCTTTCGGCCTTTGATGTAATTCGTGTAAACTTGGAAGCAGATTAGCGGGCTATAGTTAGGACCCATTTCGCTCGCTATTTTCACAAAATTGAGGGACTTAGATTTTCGAATGATGCTCTGCAAAAAAAAAAGAACTTTTACATTAGAAGAGGCTCATGCCATATATAAATAGAACACGTAGTTTGCAAAATTACCTGTAACTTGGTTATTTCCTCTTGATTCCAAGATGGAAGGAGACGCACATGTGGACCCAAAAAATACTTATACGAACTTTTCCAATGAGACCCGCTCCTGTCCGTATTGGCTTCATTGTACTAGAGTCAAAGACAAAAGAGAACACAAGGTTAAGTCACTTTAATCGAAATAGGTAACTAAAGCTCAATTCCAGTCCTTTTCGCAAAGACGTACCATCACTGTAGAAACATACTCCCAATCAACCTCCGTATCAGGATCCTTCATGAATTCGTCAAAATTCATCCTTCCAATATCTTCCTCAGCTCTGCGTTTCCAGTCCAAGAGCTCGATAAATGAGGTGAAGCCCCTTACAACACCTTGGCTTCCGTCCGAATCGATCCAATTGGAGACGAAGGGCTTGGCCTTTCGAAAGTATCCTTTGACGCGAGATTCGTCACGCCATTTACCCAGAAGAAAGTCTTCCACAACTGATCGATCGTACTTTGTTTCGCGTAGGAGCTGCAATTCCGCCCTGGTCAATCCAGAATCCAGTGAGAGCTGATCAAACCGGGATTCTATTTGGTTCAGCTTTATGTTCCGGATAGACCTCCTAACTGCGGACTGCAGGATGGTTTGAATGTTCTCAGTCACTAGAAAATATACAAGTAACATTATTGTCTCCTATTGTTAGCCTTAAAAATAGGTAAATTGTGTTATATATTGACATACGTTCATCTTCTTCATCATCATCTTCTAGTTTGGGAAAGGAAGTTGAATCCTTGGCAAAAATATTTGGTGGGATAAAGGGTTGACCGTGCTTGTCGCGGTAGAAGGGATTAGGTATCACTGGAACAGGTGATCCTTCGCGGGATACTGGACCAAAAATACTTTCTCTTTCACTTGATGAACGGTGGCGCTCACGTTTCTGTTAAGCACAAATATATGGTAAACATATTATTACGAATTCTGCAATACAAACTACAAAATATCAAGGACTCATCGACTCAATGAGCGAGTTGAACTGCAATGCAAAAGTTGTACTTCCGTACATTTTTCGCTCTTCATCGCAACGCCATTCAACAACTATTGATTGGAAAGCTTAGCGCATGTGTTCTGCTCATCTTTACATTAAAAATTTTTTTTAACACTTATAGAACAGCACATTTAACGTTAATAGGCTTGGAACTCAACAGTGAATTTAGCTTCGGGTTTCTGGTTGCGCTAGTTCAATTCTAGAAAGTGCTGATCACATTGTGAGCATAGTACTGCCGTGGAAAATCTTTCGTGCGAGGCTGCGGAGGTTCGGAGGAGAATTTGTCAAAATATAAGGACCAAATTTAGAAAATGTGTTTTCAGCAAAATACGCCTAGTTTCTATTCAAAATTATGTCAATTTTTGGGAGGAAATTTTTTCAATCTTGGGAAGAAATTCTCAATTTGATGGAAGGTTTTCCACCCGTACTGGCGAGTGGGCAACATAGAACATAATTTATTTTCAAATTGTGAATAATGAAAATGAGACAAAAAACATATAGTGCGTTCAAACAATATATAGGGATTTAAATGGGAAGAAGAAACGGTAATTTGAACGTTTGTTTGCCAAAGTGACAGGTAGAAAGCACATTGGGTTCTTATTTCAATTAATGCCGTGTTTAACTATTTAGATGAGTTGTGAGTTATGTTTAGCATACTTCTCAGTTCAGTGCTTCACCCACCACCCAAGAGTAAATGTTGATTCTGTTTACCGATGCATCTGTAATATTCCGTTGATGCTGTTCCACTACGTGTATTAGAGATTGAAGAGGGAATGAGTAATATAAATAAAAGACATTCTTGTGAACCACAGAAGCAGTACCTACCTAGGATTTGATTCCAAACTCCAAGATCTGGGAATATTTACGACACCAAATCATCGTCACTATTGAGAGCTGATTCCCAAGAAAGCACCTTTGCACGTTCAGTTTGAAGAATAGAGAATTATAGAAAATTAATGAAAATCGGACCAATAACGGACGGAACGGAAAACGGAACCCACTGTTCTGTACTTACTCAAAAGTTCAATAATTTAAATTTTCATGTTCAAATCAGGACTTTTTCAAGACTACCATATAATCGCTTCTCGGGAAGTATCATCAAACTTGGCAAAAAGTGATTTTGTGATTCAGGGAATATTTTTTACTTTTGAAATACTAGCTTTTTTTACTTCAACATTGCTTGCATCTTGTGCAAAACTTTCAGAATTACGAAGTGTGCAGTATCTGTTCTTGTAGCTCTGAGAATGGAGTCAGCAAATTGTCGTGCAATATGCTAAATACAAAATTCTCTAACCTCCGGACATATGTAGCAGTAGTAGTATCAATTCAATATCAACCCAACCAACGGTTCGCATGCAACAAAGTAGTGCAAGTTGCACTGTTTGAAACCTACATTAGGTTAACCAAATCACCGAAAGGAACTCAGGTTCCAAGTTCCATCACGTGGATTCACTTACCCTACTCACCTCGTGCATCCCATTTAATTACACATCCCACATTCAACATGCGTCTGACAAGATCATAGGCAGCGGAAGTGCCAACTGCCAACTTACTTCTGCTCTCTCCATCAAATACTGTTCTTGCAACAGAAGGGCACAGCGCTGTGGCTGTAGTATTAAATACTTATTCGTTAAAGTAAAGAAGGACAGCAATCAGCACATGTTCCGCGGCTTATCTTTTTAAGCGAACAATCAGCTATCACTCGCCATTCATTGTTCAAATATCAAAAGCCTGGCTCCTCAGGAAAAACAGCAAATTGGTTGAAAGTCTAGTGTCGAAAGTCGAAAGCAGCAAGACTCTTGTGCTTCTTTGATTTCATATTTACCGTACTTACTTCGAATTTTGGAGTAAACCAGTAAACCAAACACGAAAACGACGATTAAACTTAACTCTGAATGGTTTACGTTTATGGGACTACCAGGAAAGGAATTAATTTCGTATTTATCATCCGATCATCAGAAAATAGAAGTTGACCATGCTCCGCGCTCTCGACTTTCGACTGTTGACTGTGCGAGGTTCAACTGAGCGTGCAGCATTATCGAGTCGATCGTTATCACATTAAGTGTAATTTAAGCTCAGATGTCACATTTACTGCCATTAGCACGCGCCAATGATCAGCGCAATGCATAAATATATATACAGGGTGAATTGTCTTAAAGTTTGAAATTTTTCCGCCTGAGGCGTGAATTGCGAACTCTGGAAAGTGCGCGGGATCCCGCCGATTGCGCAATT
>JAQFXZ010000579.1:0-17744 GCA_034694025.1 Ceratophysella scotica | reverse complement strand
TACTGTGTCTCATGTAGTCGTGAGATATATCTGAAAATATTGCGAGTTGCTTTTACTACTTGTTTTAACTGTTTGTATTTTCTTTTTGACTAGACTGCAGTGTCCGGAAATATGTCTTCAAGGCTCAATGTAAAATTAGTTGAGCTCGAGGTGAACTTGCCATCAATTGAGCTGCTCCTGAAGAAATACGGAAAGTAAGTCTTTTTGTGCATTTTACTACGTTTGACAGTGTAGTTGTACGTTATAATTGGGATCTACTTCATACTGGGTTTCAGGATTGATACATGATTCATTGGTCGGTTTTCAATCGTGTATTCAGGCGTATAACAGAAAAATCTCACGATTTCATGAAAATTGTTCCAAAAATCGGATATAATATAAGATGCGATTGCCACGAACGCATGCCATATCACCTGTCTATTTTCTACTTTTCTTTGTAATTTCTACGACTGAGGTGTATGTGCGTGTAAAATGATCCGAATGAAATGTTTTAAAAAAACACACTCAATTCAATACTATAAGCTCAAGTCGCGTCAGCAACCTTGCTAGCTGCTAAATGAAATATATTCTTAGCTTCTACATTCAGCTTCCAGGTTCGAATAGAGTTCCTAATTTAAATACTTGTATTGTATATTGTTGCGTACAGAAGCAAGGCCATAAATAAATACCATTCCAAATCATATTTAAATCAGCTGCCAGCTTCCCTGTAATTTCCCAGATTCATCATAAACCAGTTGACTTGCATTCACCGTACAGCTTCCAGCGTGATTGTATTTGTGTACGACTACTTCTGCTTCAAGTATTAGTTTTCTAGACTTTTCAAATAGTGTTTTACAAATTAAAGATAAATCAATTTAGAAAGAGGGAAGCTTCTACAATTTCGTTCATTCAGTACTAATAGAGTGCTAATCTAAAGGTCTATGGAGCTGAGAATTAATGTATATTCAATTGTTTATCAATAATTTCGTACTTTTTTGTATCCCATTTTACATGCTCGCTAATAGTCTCATGGACACAATTCAAATATATATCCCAGTAGGGAATAAATTAAATTAAGAATTTACAAATAGTAGAATATGAAATTTGATACGTATTGCGGAAGTGTTATAATGGTAAATGTACGCAACTTGAATATTTACTAGGTAGTAGAATCATACACACATGTATTTATCACAAAGAATCTTGTTTATTCAATTTCAACAGATACCTTGTTAACAAGGAGGTGAAAGACGTCCCCGAAAACCCGGAAGGTAAATCCAAAGCAGATAGTCTGCTGAATCATCAACTACTGTACGTATGCACACAAAACACAAATACTTTAACATCAAATCTAACCATATACTTGTCTAGTTTGGAACTATTTCACATTGAATTGTTTTAGAAATGTACACGAACCACAAGAGAAAGCCAAACTCAATAAAGCCTTGGCGAATGCTCCGAATACGAGTACTGAATCCGAACCTTCAGATCTGGACAGTGAGACTGAATTGAGGGACAGTGGAAAGCGCCACATGAAAAGGCCTAAACTGGTTCTTGGCAGTAAGCTGCTTCAAAAACGAAAGTCAAAGAAGAAGAACTGGGGAAAATCCAAACGGAGGTCATCTGGAAAGTCGAAGACGCTGAGAAAAGTGAAGGAAGCATTTAAGTCAAATGCTCCCCAGGAGTCACACTCGTCAACTTTCCAAGATGAAGGCAAGTTCGTAGTTTTTCAATATGTCCGCCCATGGGACCCTTCTTAGGACTCGACCATTCGAAAGTTGATTCCGATTCCAACCCACGTTGAAATCAAACAAGGCTGTTATATTGGTCAAACCTAAGGCAGCCAAACTATTTACAGAAGGAGTTCGTTGCGCGTTGCGGCAAAGTTAACCTACCCTAGACCATCCAAACGCTCAAGCGGAACAAGAAAAAGCGGGTAGCTACCATATGACTTTCTCCATGGGTGGCTACCCCGTGCAACCTGTTTCGGCGGAATTTTAACCCAACTATTGCTTGGCGCGAGTCTAAATTTATCTCATTAAATATGCATTGCTTGATCTTAGACCGCCATAAGGTCAAATCGTGTCTCCTTAATTCATCCGTTCAAACCCTGTGTTTCGAACAAATATCGGTCGCTTATTTTGTTTTAATTTATGTTTAGAAAATTTTGATTTTATTTTGATTTATATTTATACTTTGGCAAAGTTGAATAGACTAAATGCAACAATTCTTTCGCCATTCTGGGAAGGAGTTGCTCAAGTCATACATTCATTCAAATTCAAAAGCGTTAAAATATTGTTAAGACGAAACCCTTTATATTTTTGAAAATTGGACAGATGAAACCGAGAGAGAAAGTGTTCCAGAAAGTGTGCAAGAAACACAATTTAAAGAAGAAACGAAGGTTGAATCATGTGAACCATCTAAGGTGCCCAAGGTTGTGGGTACCAGGAGATTAACAGATACACACATTGAAGCTCATCACGACAATTCTCAGAACCAGGATGTGCAAATAACGGACAAGGATTCTAATCAAGGAGCTTTGACGAAGAAGGTGTTGGACACGAAATTAATTAAGAGCACTATTAGTGAGAAGTAAGTTATTCAATACAATGAAACACAAATGTAGGCTGTGTACTTTTGGCTGCATCCAATCCAGTTCACTTAAGTTAGCTTTTAAGTAGCACTAATTTGTTTGAGTTCATGTCACTGGTGCCTTTGTGACACATGGCTCAATTTATCATATATACTAATTAGATGTTTGGTTTTTTCAGATTGAAACTCAAAGGAAGTCTAAGTAACCAATTCAGTCTGAAGCTTAAGGAATTAAAAATAGTACTGCGCCGAATTGATGACCACCCACTAGTTGGAGATAATCTGTAAGATATTTGCCCTTTGCTATAGCCTCACGTATTTTTCGTCGTGTTTAACAACTCTGACTGTTTAGGAGGACGCTGAAAGCCGGGCAATACGAATCCAGAAATCGCGTACCCGAGAAAGTAGATCCGGCAGCTGGAGATTGTGGAGGCCAGAGTGAAAAGATTCCAAGCTCTTCATCTTCCTCAGATATTTACAGTGGCAAGAATAAAGCTGCGAAGGATGGTTCAAATATAGTCAATCTGCCTCTCATCGAAGAAAAAGTTGAAGACATCGCGGTGATACTTCGGCAAAGTTTCAAATGCGACTGCGGGGTTGAACTGACAACACTGGACCTACTACAGAGTCATAGCAATGAAGTACACAAAGCTGGTTCTGGAAGTGGTGTAATTTATAATAACAAATGCAAGTTTTGCGATATTCTCTTTCATCGCTGGAGTTCCCGTAAGAAGCATGAGCACCAGTTTCACAACATGTCAAAACCAGTGGCAACATATAACTCGGTACTGGTACCTCCACGCCCAAATCATACATTGTGCAAACTAAGTTGTGACATTTGTGGTGAGACTTTTGTGAATAGCAGCAATTTGAGTCTTCACCGTGCATTAACTCATGAAGCCAGCAGTGTTTCTCACAAGTGTCAGATTTGTTGGGACACGTTCAAGTCGGAAGAACTGCTTCGAAGCCATCAAAAAAGTCATGATTCTCTACTTCCGAAAGTGAAGAGTAAAGAGGTACCTATATTGCAGCTTAAGCAGCACAAATGTGCCAAATGTGACAGTCGTTTTAGTAGTATTGACCAAGTGAGACTTCACGAAAAGGCTAGTCACAGCGTGGGAGCACATCAGTGTGAACTGTGCGATGCCGCATATTCAAAGAAGTTTCTGCTCAATCGTCATATTAAGCTTCAGCACAGCGTAACGGAGAAGCAGTGGAACGTGCGTCAACAACAGTTCCAAAAGAAACGGCCAGGACCCAGAAGCAAGACTTGCGGAAAAGCATACATTGAAGCAGCACAAAAGTACTCAGCTGTTAGTCTACATGGTAGTATGGGTGTATCTAATCCTATAAACTTCGTCGCATACGAAAGGAGTCAATCGCTGCAGTTCAACGATTCGGACGATGATGATGCTGCGGGAGATCCATTAGAAGATCCACTGCGTCTTCAAGACGAGAATGATATCAATCAACCTGACTACAGCACCAACGAACAGGCGGTTGCAGGAGAAGTTAGCCACACTATCCACTCAATGTCTGCTGACAAACAACCTTCGTTGCTGGCACTCTTGGAGGGAGCTGATCCCAATGATCCTTCCTATTATGCAGACAACAGCAGCGAAACTGTTACGCTAAACTACGTTCCACCTGAGCCTGAGAGTATTAAATGCCCTCACTGTACCAAAACCTTCTCTGACGTCCTCCATCTAAAACAGCATTCTGTTGTTCACTTCGCCAGAATAACAAAGCCGTACATTTGCCTTTTTCCGGATTGCTCAGTGAGATTTGACAGTAGTGCAAATCTTCAGAGACATCGTAAATTAGCTCATTCACGAAATTCGAGAAACTCAATGGATGTGAAAATTGAAGCGGCGGACACCGGAATATCCACTTCAAGGGACGGTGAAGCGTCTCTTTCACCGGCCAACCAGCTCCAGGATGAGAAAGTGGGTGATGAAGAGTACAAGTGTAAAATATGCGGAGAAGAGTTCACTAGATTGTCAGCATTTGTAAAGCATGAATGGAGTCATGCAGTTGAAGCCCCAGTCTCCTGTCAATACTGCACTTTGCGTTTCCCGAACGAAAAAGCTTTCAAAGCACATATGGAGCAACACGTCAGTATGGGAACACACTTACCTATGAATTCGTCTTCCACGGAAAACCAGCCTGAAACCGAAGATACAAGCAAACCCGAATTCGTCTTGAAACCATTTGAGTGTCAGTTTTGTGCAATTTCATTCCAAAGCCTCAGTCGTTACACACGTCATGTTATTACTCACCGAAGTTTGAATTTGTATAAATACAAATGCCAGTACTGCTATAAAACCTATAAGACGCGAAAAGGCTTTATGGCCCACATTTATGCTCACACAAGGAGATCTCCATTTCGCTGTCGTGTTTGTCAAAAGAATTTTACATCCTTGCCACTTTTGAATGAACACAGGATTGCCCATACTAACATTTTTTCGTGCTCCTATTGTAACAAAAAGTTTGACCGCAAAACTGCATTTGAATCTCATCTAATACTACACTCTAAGGAGAAGTTATTCAGCTGTCATCTCTGCTTTGAAAATTTCTATCGGAAGCAAACTCTGCTTATTCACATTCGACGCATTCATTCAAGTAAGTTTTTTCTACCCTCGTTTTACGGGAGTAAACCTATGCTGTTGTGAGTTTCATTGTAAACATTTTTGCCAATAGTGTCACACGTAATTGACGAATATGAATTAATGCCTACGAATTCTTGTTTTCAGAGCTCAGGCCAAAAACTGACAAGACTACCGAGAACCATCCTTCCGAAGAACATCCTTCCGGATTCCATCAAAAATATGAAATCACTAAGAATGAACTTGAAAAGATGAGTGTCAACATGGACATGGAACCGATTCCAATGATTATAACTCGACGAAAATACCCTTGTTCATTTTGTGCGGAGAGCTTTGATTGGAGGTCGCAATTGAGACAGCACCAAGAAGTTCACAAAATTCATCGGTGTTCGTTGTGTCCGATGAAATATCTTCAGCCCCATGGCCTAGTCGCTCACGTTGAAGCTGTTCATAATCAGCGCATCATGTTCAGATGTGAAACATGCGACAAGTCATTTCGGAAGCATGCACAGCTAAAGCAGCACAATTCCCGTAAAGAGCATTTATCCCGGCTTGCCAAGGCGAACAACTACAATGAAGCCACAACATCGAACTCGAGCATAAGTAATGACTACGAAGATTCTCATGGGAGTCCAATGCAATTTCCCACCGAGGAAGTCTTGCCTGCCACGCTGGAGCAAACTGATAGTTTGCCTCTGTCTACTGAAGACAAACAATGGGCTGTATATCTTGTGGGCGAGGGTCCTACAATATTGCATTCCACTTCCCTAGCTTCTGCGACCGATCAGTGGACCCTGCAGAATTCGGAAGAGTCACATCGTAATCATTCCGATCCGGAGCACCATGTTGATTCGAACTTGTGGACTTCAATACCTACACTGTTGGACTCTGGAACACCGCATGCAGTCGTGGCCATTACTGCCCCCGTGTCACATGACTGTTCTCAATGTTCAGCCGCATTTACCAGCACTCAGGAGTTGGATGATCATATCAAAATGGCCCATGTTGTCGATCCCGACAGAGTTGTCAGCTTCTGTCGCACTTGCAACAGAATCTTCCTTTCCCTTACAGATTTTAATTTCCACAATAGTTCGGTCCATGATCAAGCCAGCAACCCACTGTCTCAACCTGAAATTGGTCCTCCCAAGAACAAAAGAAGCGATACCTTTGGACCACCGGGCTCATCCAAGAGGATGAAATGTGTTAATGACGACGATGTAAATAGTGATGGCTATGATGTCGAACATGACCAATGTTCCATGAACCTCCATGTAACGTGTTGGGCTTGCGGTGTACTTTTCAGTGGGATAAATCGCTTAGGAGATCACATGGAAAAGCAGCATACGACATATACGTGCCCATATGACGGAAATACTTTCGCAAGGAAATCAGAACTCTTCAAACACTTCAAGAATCACGAGGCGAAGAAGTCTTGCAAATGTAAAAATTGCAGAAGTGTTGTACCAATCGCAAAGGAAGTTGTTCCTCCTGAAATTACAACCGACGGAACAGAGGACCCTGAGCCGAGAGCAGCAGATGTGATCCCCGTAGTAGTAGACAAGGTGATGGGAGGTGAAGAAGACGACGACATTATGATTTTGGAGGAGCTCCTGGTAAATGGAACTCCTGGTCCCATTTACCCATTCAAGTGCGACTTGTGTACAAGAAGTTTCCAGCACAACGAAACACTTGTCGAACATAGAAAAATACATCGTCAAACGAAAGCCATAGTGTCGGAAATGAGTTGGGATAAGGCTAAAAGCGGAGGTTCCACAACCAAAGCCGCCGAAGCTATAACGAGTGCAACAAATGCCGGTTCCCATTCAGGATCAGTAATGCCAGAAGAAGAACCGACAACTTACGGGCCAAGAAATATCAGAAAACATGTATCCGCATCACCATCAACCGTAAATACAGTCAATCTAAATTGCGACAAATGCTATCGAAAATTCAAAACAGTGTCGGACTTTGGAACTCATAAGAAGAGCTTCAATCACAGAGCTGATCATTATTGCCCGATTTGTCGTATTGGGTATTCATACAAGGAATTCCTTTGTCACCTCGGCGCTTCTCATCCTGGAGAAAAAGTGTATTCCTGTAGCAACATATGCCAGATACACTTCCGCACACAGGCATCTTTGACCAGACATCTCAATTCCACTCAACATGCGAGTCGTGTTCGCATGCATGAACTCTACCTTGCACAGCAATTGAAGTCCGGAAATTCCGTGCTCCACTTCGAGTGTATTACATGTAAGGCTGGGTTCTCGAGCGAAGTCTTAGTTGTTGACCATATGGTCAATTCCAAGGCGTACGCCCACATTGCCGATCCAAGTAAGGCCAACATCGACGTTTGTATAAAGAAACCTGGTCTCGGTCGACAGCATTCCAACAAGGAGAGTACTTCTCATCTGGGAAGCACTCGTACTAGGTAATCCCTTTGAATTTGAATCTATATAGTAGTAGAGGGTTATTAAACATTTCAAGCAAGTAAGTACTTGACTAATTTTAAAGTTAATTTTATTAAGAGCTATCTTTAATATTTTCACCAGGTTCACCGACCCACTACTGGATGCAAGTGCTCGGCATCAATCAAGTAGTCTTGGATCAGAGTACATTGAGGCGGTGGAGTTAATTGAAGACCACCACGTAGAGCCTAACCCGGAAGAAGAGCAGGAGACAGATGTAGTCTGGCACAGCCACAGTGAAAATGAGGACGAGGCTTCTGATGACGATCCTGTGTTTCATATTGTGACTCATGACCCTCTCTGAAGTACAATACCACTATAACGCCATTCCCTACTATTTTATTTATTGCATTGACTTGGCTGTTGTTTTGGATGAATTAAGTAATAAGTTATGAACCGTCATAAGGTATTCTATCAGGCTTTATTTAAGGCGTTATTTGGTGTTTGTTTGAGTTTGATGACAGAATGTTCCACTCAATCGTTGACAATTAAAAATGTTTATAAATATTTTAAAATATCTTAGAAATCAACAGAAACGTTTTCTAGTATTTTTAGCGCGAAGCCAAACATAGCTATAATGTTCTGGAGGAACTCCGTCAAATTCTCTTCGAAATTACATTGTTTAAAGTTTAATAAAAATAAACAAACGAATAAGTTACGACTAACGACGGTCCATGGCATCCAGAATTATGTTTTGGAAATAATCTCTCCATAAGTAGTACAAACAACTATTATGCGCTGAAAATTAAACTAACTGGTACCTACTACTATTTTCTTCTTTCTTCAGTACTACTTTGATATGACTTTCATTTTGGGCTTAGTTAGCAAGCATCAAGTTTGCATGTCATCATCTTTTGTTTTCTAGCCCTGGATTGAATATTAAGGTAAAACCAACCACTACTGCTCTTCAGTCGTCTTCGAGTAGTCTCTTATCCTACAATACATATTAGTTCACTATGTGGGACATGTTTATTTATATGACCATGACCCATCCTCTCGTGGGTTTTATCCCTTTTTCTTAGGCTTAACCTTGGGAGTTTCTTACGATATAATAATTCATTTCCGCTCAACAACTTTATTTTATTGCCCTTCAAGATTGACTTTACACTGCTTCAAAAGTAATTCTACATATGTCATTCGGTCATTCGTAAGGTAGTTCTTCGCCATTCGCCACTTAAAGGAATTCATTGCCGTCACTTCCGCTTCGCTTTTAGGTATGGCGTGGATTGTTTATTGCTATATTATTGAGTTGCATTAAACAATAGATTTTAAACTCAACACAAGTGCATCATTCAACTCAATAATGCGTGTATTCATCTTTTCCTCCTGTTCCGAATCTATCCTGCCTGCTGGTCCGCTTTTTGGACGAATGTGCGGGTAATTCAATTGGATTCATCTGAAGTGGGTCAGTTATTCTTTTCCTTTCACTCACTCACCCTCTCACTATCATATTATGTCTCCGTCATCATCGTCAATCGTCATCAGTCATCATCCACTCGATCCTGACACCTGACACCTGAGCTAAATCATATCGGTCATCCATCAGTCATCATCACCCGTGCCGTAGTGGCGTGTACATTTCATAGTTCAATAGTACTATACCAATATACACTATAGCTGAGAGCGAGCGTGCTGAGAACTGACGTGAGAGAGAGAGAGAACCCGCTGGTGGTAGTGACACTGGTATGGTATGGTAAGAATAACTACCTAACATATCACGATATTTTTTTGTTCTCGTCTTTTTTCGTTGTGCTGTATTTCGTAATGGTGCCAGGCCAGTTGTCAGTTGGATTATTGGAGAGAAAGAGAAACGTGATATTTAGCTTACCTGTATTAGCTCGCCTTTTGGGCGGCTATTGAGCTTCCCAGGTGCCAGGGTGCAAGGAAGCTGATTAGCGACCCAAGAAGGAAGCTTAGCTTAAAGAAAAGCTTAGCTTTAATTTAAAGAAAAATGCATTTCACTGTTTTGAAATATTTTGAAATGCCTGCTATTGAATCGCATGCACTCACATAGACAGTCGATGTTGATGGCATAAATCGCAAAAAAATGTACGCTCATTCTACATAGCTGATGACAATGATTGCAGAGAAATCTCACACTCGCTACTCCAACTCGCTAATCTTTTCGCATAAAACCGGACGCCGAACCAGAATTTTGTTTTATATGAAAAACACATACAACATATCAATAGCCTTCACGGATTCAGTGCGATTCATTGCTTCAGCCTGTATTTTCTTTGTAGGTAGAATATGCCACATGTGAAAGCCGTCGTTTAATCTCGGATTGAATTCGGAGGGAGTTTCACAGTTAAACCTGCACTCATAACTTTAAGATGCGTGGGAAGAAGCGAAGGAAATCCTTGAAGGAGAAAGGAAGTTCATCCAAACACGGTGAAGATGTGATACAGCTCAATATTATTATGGATTTTGACCCTGGGGACGACATTAATACCGCAGTAAAGCGAGTGAAAACCGGCCTTCATTCTCCTACGGATCCAACAACGTAAGATTCAACATTCAGCATGAGCTTATATAATACTATCTACTGTAAGTACATTTTTAGATGTTTCCTTGTGAAGACGGGGTCAGACTATCAAATGATATTCCTACTTTAAGTATTGGATCATAGGTTTTTAATTTCAACTTAGGTAACTGATCACTGTTATCCAATATTTTAATCAAACTATTTTCTACTTTCTTTACAAACTACGACGACATGAGATCCTGCTAATGCTTCGCAGTAATGCTTAAAACTATCTCATTTTATGCACCAAAATATCTGGAATGACGAGTAGATTCTAACGATATTCACTCACTCACACTCACAACCCAACTTTACCATTCAGGCAAAACCAAATAGGGCAAAGCATCATGGAGTTTAGCACGGGCGGGCATTCGCCCAATTGGTCAAACAAACCGCGTCAATTATGTTTTAAACTAAACTAAATCAATCTTTTTGTAGGTACATATCAAGAGGTAAAACCTTTCATCTAACCCCTTTGCGGGTTGAAGTTCCTTCAGTTGAGAGCTTGTTGCAGCGGTACGGAAAGTAAGTGATATGTCTATTTATATTTGCTATGCACTAATTTTTTGCTTCACGCTCAATGTTGTCGTTGATTCGAGCTATATTAATGTGTTGGATATTGAAACATAACCTAGGTACTTGGCATCACCAAACGGAAGTTACTCGACTGATCATGCCGGCGTTTCGGCAAGCCTTTCAAGTTCACCGCCTGTTCAATTGTCTACTTCACTTCCGACTATGAGTGAAAATACGGAGGTGAACCGCTCAAGCCGAAGTAGGAAGGTCAACAGCCATGCCAAAAAGTTAGTGCTTTTGCGATGGCTCTAAAATCAGTTTACATTTATCTCTTCAGAAATTACTTCCAGTTTAGTACTCAATTTCGTTCAGCTTTTAAATGACAGTTCTGAGTTCAAAATATAACTATTTTACAGAATTCATTCAGAACGAAACGAATATATTATTACATTAAATAGTAGTAATGGTTTTGATTCCATTTGAGAATGATTGATTGGCTAAAGAATCCTTCTTATATAGAATTTCGGACGTTCAAGGGAGAGAAGAAAATGCAAGCGATGCTTGCAAATTGTTTCGTATTAAACCCGTTCCATCCACGGATCTTTGTAATGGAACCAATGATGATGGAGACCATAGTGAAGAATATAAGATGTAAGTATCAACTCAAAGTGGGTGTGGATTCTGAATGCCGTTGCGAATGCTCATTGACTTAGTTGAAAGGAACCTTCAATTTTAAGAAATGGGGTTATATTAACGGTGTTCTTCATGTACCGTGGTTCCGAACCTTGTTATGTACATCTTTCTGCTCGTGCCCTATACCTAGGGATGAGAAAAATATGTTTGACGAGACTGGGCTCCATTGCGACTTGCGACTTGTGACTCTCTGGAAAGATGTTTGGGTTGAAGGTGTCTAAGGTGTATGGGTACATGGGTACAATCGGACAAAAGAATCGGATTCCAAAAAAATTGGCAAAGTTGGAATGGAATTAAGTGCATGCGTGTACTAGCAATGAGTATAGCTTTAAAGTACTTATTTAAGGCTAAAATATTTATATGATGTCTTATGTGATCCGAAAATGCATGTGATATTATATCAACTTCAAAAGTGCAGCTTTGGATTGGAACTTGGAACGGTAGAGGGGTCCAGTCGCGTCAAACAAACTTGGTCCTGCTATAGGCAACCAGAATACGGCAGCGCCGCTGCGATCGGCATGCGAATAAGTCTCGTGCAACTGTGTGTGTGGGGTGGATTTTTTTGGAGTTACATAGATTGCCCAAGTTTAGAGCCGAACCGAACCAGCATGTGTGGGATGGGACGACACTCTGTCGCAAAATGTTAATTTCATACTTCAATTTTCTTAAACACATATATGTATGCGATATTACGCAGAATTTAACGCAGATTTCGAATATGCTAACTAGAATTTTCTAGGTTCCTCCGTTTAGCGACAATCGAGGAGTGAACTGAAATCACTTTTTAGATAGGGAAAACTGTGCAGTGACGTCATTGAAAAAAACGAGCAAACTCATGTTCTGGTTGCCTATTGCATAGATTTCCACAGATTGCGAGATATTGGCACCGGTTTCGTTTAGAATTTAATATTAAACGGTGTTATATTTAGTGATGACTCAGCGGCGTCAAAACATAGGACTTCAGCTAATGCCTCGAGCAATCTACAAGCAAAGAAGTGTCCGCGTCCTTCACTAAAGAGGAAAACTGAGGAACTACCTGATGCTCTTAATACCTCTAAAGAGTACGTTTGAATACACGGGTTAATTATTAACATAAAAGAATTCACAGCATAGCATAGCCTTTTGCTCGAATTTACGTCACAATGTTTAACAAATTAATTTCAGGGCTACGAAATCTGACGTTGTACAGAGCCTACCTCCGCGTATTCAGTTGAAAAAGGATTGGATGAAAAAACTATTTTCGCGAAATAGCGAACGAAAATCAAATGAAAATGAAGGAACGGCAACACAAGTCGCACAAGATGAAATGCCTACTGACTTGAATACAATGGACGAATGTAACAGTGGATCATCATCGAAGAATGAACTAGAACTAGAATTGACCGACACACCTGCGGTAGGACACATTAAAGTCGAGAAGGATTTGAATATGGCTGAAGCAGTTGAAGTTGAAGGGATAAATTCTGATCATGCGGATTTGCCCCTGATAACTGAAGAAATTGGAAATATAAGTGAAGTCCGACTAGAGAAGATTTTAGTGAAACAAGAAGAAAGTGAAACGGTGGAACAAATAGAGAAAGAGCAGAGCCGTCCAGTGAGAAATCAAATTAATTTCATCCAGTTCAATGAAGATAGTTATGACGAAGAAGGACCAAGTGAAGATCCTCTAATGTTGGCAGACGATATTGATGTTTCTGTGATTGAAGATGAAGTGATTGAGGTCCCTGCATTCAGAAACATTCTTTCTACAATTCATGTGGAAAATAATGAAGTCAACCTCGTCGATGGCGTCCTAAATGAACCAACTCAAACCCAAGATTCGACGATATCAATCGTTAAAACCGTAGGCGGGTACAGACAATTCAATACGGACTGCGAACAGTTAGAGCAAGATTCGACTGTGGACACTAGTCGTAGCATGTCGGAGACAATCCCTGAATTCGATGAAAGGATGATGACAGTGGATGATAATGACAATTACGCAACGGAGCTTAGTGACACTGATAAATTGAATCAAAGTGAACTGTCCAGTGTTACCGCTGTGAATCAACCTGAACGTACCAAAGTGTATAACTGTCCTTACTGTGACGCCGTGTATGGAAGTTCAGTGGACTTGGAGGAGCATGGACAGATGCTACATGCAAAACATCAAAGCACTCCCCGGAAACCTTACGCTTGTCCGAAGTGCCGCAAAAGGTTCAGCACTATTCGTTGGATCAGAGTTCATTTGAGCCGAATGCATAAAAATATTCTAAAGCAGCCCAGCGTTGTGAATATAGAACTTCCAGAAGTGGAGTCAGGGAAAACGGAATCCAATGCGAATGACGTTGCTGTTATTTTCCGCTGCACCTTTGACTCATGTACCGATACGTTTGAGAGTGAGGAAGAGTTAAATGATCATACCACGACAATTCATTGCACTGGAAGTCAGCCAAAAGGCTCTCACTCGCATCAATTCCAGTGTCCAGAGTGTCCCATGTCATTCAGCTGGCATTCAAATCTTACTACTCACCGACGATTTAGTCACAGTGTTGGAATTGTGACAAAGAATCCAGTGCATGAGGATGCCAGTATCAGTTCCTCATTGAAAGCAGACGACCGCAATAAAACCTACTCTTGTCCCTACCCTTCGTGTTCCAGGAACTTTCCATCGGAAGCTGGTCTCCAGAAGCATACTGAGAGGGGTCATGACATAAATAAGATGTCTCATCCACGAAGGAAGTATTGCTGCTCTCTGTGTCCAAGTTCCTTTAGTCATTCCTCCAGCCTTAGCTCACATGTACGATACTACCACAACAATGGAGCACTGTCGGTGTCGGTGGGCTTGCGGGCCAAGCCCGTCAAGAGTCGATCTCAACAACATCCTTGCCAGTTATGCGGAATATCTTTTCGATGGGCCACAAATCTCCACGCACACGTCCGGTTTATGCACAACAAACAGGAGAATTCGTCGAAGAATCCAAAGAAAAATAGCTTTGCCTTTTCTTGTTCAGAATGTGCTAATGCTTCATTTGAGTCAATGGAGTTGTTGAGCAAGCACAAACAACAAATGCACAGACCCATCCAGAAGACAACGACGCGTCCCAACTCCGTAGCTGTTCATCCTACTTCAAGTTCTCACAATATTGGATCAGAAGCATCTTCCGAAGCAAGTGGAGCCACTCAAGCCGCATTTTCTCAGGAACTTCCATTCGTTACTCTTTCCGATGATGAGGGTGAGCGTTCCATTGATACATTTTTCTGTCCAAGCTGTGACGTTTCATTTCTGAACAATGGACAACTTCAGGACCATCTTTCAACCCATTCGAATATGGACTCTCAAGATGTCAATGGGCTCTCCTGTACACCTCCATCAGAATCCTTCAGTTCAGTCACGAATCTCGAGCTTCACCCTGGAACTCATTTGAGTAACAAAGACTCGAGCTCAAGGAAGGATCCATATCCCTGTTCAATGTGTCACATGTCGTTTCTTTATCCCAAAAGTCTAAAAATTCACCAGAGTTTGGTTCATAAGAAGCGTAAACAACGTCCTCGAGGAAATCGGCATAAAAATCGTCCAACTCCGGATTCCTCACACGTGCCACAACTATTGAACTACATCTGCGTTCAGTGTGACAACCTAGCATTTTCGTCGTCAGATGATCTGCAAAGACACAATCAAGTAATACATAGACAGGAGCTGGCGGTAGCACTGATTTGTCAATCAGGTAATAGTGAAGCTGAAGCTTCAAGCAACGCGAATTGTGAACAAACTGGAACTGTGTGTGAGAAGGAGCCTGATTCTGTACTTTCAGACATGAACAGTGGAGATATGCCCGAGTTTGGATCACATGAACTTGATACGTTTTGCGAACCCAATATACTTTCAACATCAATGACACCACATGAATGTCCAGATTGCTTTGAACAGTTCTCAAATCTCACCGAATTTGAGAAGCATGTGGCAACACATGTTCAAAGGTACTTTCAGTGCCCTGAGTGCCCGCTACAGTTTAACCAAGCCTCTTACTTGCTAGAACATAAAGAATCATCTCACTCAAACGCAGCTCTACCGGAAGTGACTGATTTACAATGTGACGCGAATACCACTCAAGAACCAGAGCTGGACGAGTCTGAAATACAGTGTTCACTTTGCCCAAGAAAATTCAAGAAGAAATCTCACTTGCAAATGCACGAGAAATTCCATCTTCGTGAGAATATCAGGAAAACTATCACAAGCAAACTATGTCGAAGGCGTAGCCCGAAAAATGAAGATCCCACAGCAACAACGTGTCCAATCTGTGGCTGTTATATTGCACAAGCACGAAATCTACGCAGACACGTTCAAGGTATGCATCGACTGATTATGTCGGATGCAGGATTTGTGTGCTTTCTGTGCAGCAAATCCCCAGTTGTGGTTCCGGCTTCTCCATCGGGTGAGGAAAGGTATATATGCTGCAAAAATAGCACCTGGACAAATGTTCCACATGCTCTGCCGCGTGGACGCGGCCCAGTGAATAACCCAAACAACTCTGAAACACAGTCAACAACCTGCCCTGTATGCAGCCTCAATCTTTCACACAAACGAAATCTTGAAAGACATATTATAACTTCCCATAAGCTCACTATGTCAAATAAGACCTTCATTTGTGCTGTCTGCAACAAACTCGTGCCATATTCAATAGAGGGTGAGGAGAAATACATGTGCTGCGGATATAAGAGTCAACTTACAGGTCAAATTGAGTCCACCACTTCCATCGAACAACCAAACGCAGTCAAGGATGTTATATCCGAGTTGGCGGTTCAAGAGGCTCAGCAGCTGCAGCTTACGACCACCACCACCGTCAGTGCCTTCCACTCGTCATCTCCGACTACTACTGGCTCCAAAGCATTCCAATGTAAACTTTGCCATAAACGCTTTCCGCGTAACAGTTCTTTACGCCAGCATGAATATGCTGCACACAGACAACTCCGGCAGAATTCGTCCAAGAAGAATAAGCGAGGCGCACAGATTGTAGAGAAATCAGTGAAACGTTCAGCAGCCTTCAACCCTGCTTCTTTTCCTGCCAAGTATCGTTGCGGAATTTGCTGGCTTGAGTTCCATAGTGGTACCGAAATTGAATTCCATATCCGAAAAGCCCACAAAGGGGGAAAGTTGCCTGACAAACCGTTTCACTGTGCTACGTGTCCCAAAACATTCCTAACAATGAAAGGTATTCAAACTCATTTCTCTATGGTTCATAAAGAAGATGATGGGCTACCCGCTCGACGAAGTAAGGGGCCGAATATGGGATACCCTTGCTCATGCTGTCCACGTACATTTTCTAAACTTTCACACAGACATAACCATATTCGTTCAAGTCATGCTGGAGAAGGTGCATATAAGTGTTCTCATCGTGGTTGTGGGAAAGGATTTGAAACTCCTCATGATCGCCATGCTCATATCACGAGTACCCACGCTTCAAGCACAAGTGTGACCCCGGACCCGAGTAATTACGCGGAGCAGGAAGCTATCGGTCCTCCTGTCCAGCCGTACGAAGACCATTTTCAAGGAAATTCAGCCTCTGATCCCACTCTTCATCACTACTGGTTCCAGCAACAGCACCATAACTCGTCCATAGATGAAGATGAACAAGATCTCTCCGAGTTCCTCCCAAATGTGGAAACTGTTGAAATAGGCGGAGGAATAATGATGAAAGGAGAAGTCGAAATACCAGACTACAATGAGCCTGATGAAGCTCCCGATTTTGAATTTCAAGCTGTGGAACCTGGGGTCGACGATGAAGTTGATGCGGATTACACGTTCAACATAATTAGTCATCCGCCTCTTGGAGAGGATATTTAAAGGAAAGACTGATATTAGCCCGCGTCTTTTACATTCTGTATAATATGTTAGGGTCAGTGCCCGAAAATGACCGCACCCGCAAAAATCCCCAAAACTTAGGGATTCTGCAAAATCGATTTTAACCTAACCAAAAACCTATATAATCTTTATATTTTGGATGAGTCAGGTCCGTTCATTAAAGTTCGATATAAAACTTGTCCAACCTAACCTAGCCCCCTTTAAATATAGTCGTACTCAATAGTATTTTTAGCTCGAATAGATTCACCAAAGTTGAATTTGGAACCTGTTGTTGGTGGATCAAAATAAATGTTAGTTAAATAATTGCGGCATATGGTCGTTTTCGGTCTTTGCTCCTAGCATCTACTTATACGATAATATAAATTTTCCCTATGCTATCAGTTCACTTCAAATTCAATTACAGTATTCACCATATTATTAAATACTGTTAAATACAGAAGGATATAAAACATTATTTCACAGTTTTGATGATTTCTATATACGAGTATACCCCACATAAATATGTAACGTTTACCGTTTTTACC
>JAQFXZ010000578.1:0-17751 GCA_034694025.1 Ceratophysella scotica | reverse complement strand
GTACTCAAGGACTTGGTTTAGCTTGTGCTACAGCTGCAATATTTTAACGTGTTGTATGGTCAGAGCTGTGCTGTGCTGTGCCAGTCGTGCGTTGTGCTATAGGTATGGCCATAGTGAGATTCCACGATAAATTCTTAGGAATTAAAATTTTGAGATAAACGAAAAAAGGAGTACAAAAGTTCAATTTTATTTATTTATTATATTAGATTTTTATTCAATCTTCCACAGAATAAAGTTCAATTATTATATTGTTCTCTAAATTAAATATTTCATTTGTAAATTGACGGAATAAGTGTCATACAATAACTGGCAAAAATTTGGATTTAATCTACGTGGTATATTGTAAACGGCGACAAATTAAACGTAATAACCATTTTGGGAAAAACTTCGAAAAAATGAAAGTGAAAGTGAAAAAAAAAAGAAATAACTTAAGACATTTGCAAAAAAGGCGAACATTAAGACGATCGCCAGAAAATAATGGCAAAATTAACAGGATGAAACAAACTTGTGAGATTGAAATTAGGCACAGGAAATTGGATTGAATTGAAGGAAGTGACTATAAAGTAAAATGATCACCCAAAATGACGATTTAATAGATCGGACTGAAATAATCAGCCTTACAGTGAGCGAAACAAAACGTTGACACTAAATGTACGACAAAAAGTTTGAACTCAAAATGTTGGACACAAAATATAGACAACAGAAGCAACACTACAGAGTCCTTAAACCGATCAAACCTTCTACAAAATTCGTAACGTTAAGATAAAAAATATGAATTAGCAAATTGCGATAGTTAATTAAAAGCATAATGGTTCGACAGAGCAATAAATACGCTTTTAAACTCGTCCGCGCGTATGGTATCCTAGGTCTTTGAAAAAAATGAACATGGCGCACAATTTGTGAATATTAAATTGCAACTGAAAATTCTAAATCTATAGACAAAAAATGGATTGTATTTCATGTATTTTGTTTTGCCAGTTTATCCAAGTTGCCCTATCAAAGCTGTCATGCAATCAGGCGCTTTGGAAGAAAATGCATTTTTGCGCGTTACCGCATTTGCTAGTTAAGTCAGAAATTGAAGAACAGGGCCATAACCCGTAACAGATCCTTAATTTAAGATAAAATGAATCTTACTTGAGTTTAACACCACACAAGTTACAAGTCGAGTTTTGAGGAGCTAATGTGTAATTAAATGGTTTAACGAAGCGATTCAGTGGTGGCCTAATCTGAAGGGACACTGTCTTTGGCGGTACGAGATGAGAGGTTCCTGTGCCACTGCCAAGCATAACCTGTAATCTATTTCGTCTAAAATGAACGTCACTTTGATTTGGACGCACTTTCTCTGAGTGCAGAGTGCATAGTATACATAAAATAGAGAGCGATAAAGTGGCTTGGCTTTGGCTGTGGCTTCCATCGACAACTTTCTTTTGAGTTGATTTTTTATCATACAAGTGTGTACCGTCAACTCCTTTCACTCTATAAAATATTTCTAACATCCGCCTTTCAAAAAAGATTTACCTTTAGAATAGAGATAAATGGGAGTTGACAGTTGACATAACGTAAGTAGTTGAATACTTCAAAAAAACTGAGGGAGATCCATAAGCCTTTCCCTCCCTCGAGTACTTTTTGCAGCCAAAAAAAGTTTTTTTTTAGATTGAATTGAACAAACTTTGGAATACTGTATATGGAAGCGGAGAAAGTCAAAAGGTATTTGGTGTTGTGGAATAATTCCAAAAACTTTGTTTCACCTGTTTATCATGGTTAGCCGTGCCATGACTTGAAGTTTTGGTGTAGCGGCTGGTTAGATGCAATTCAGTGGCATTCTCATGGCAAACCACTTGTCACATTATATCGTATATCGTATATTTACTCTGAACCTAACCTAACTATAAATATGACAAGTTTCCGGCTGCAAAGTTGGAAATTTTGCATGGGAAGTTATACACTGTGATGCTTTCTCATTGCAGACCACTTGCCACATTATATCGAAAGTTAGGGCAGAACCTAACCTAACTATAAATAAGACAAGTTTCCGGCTTCATATGTTCAAATCGACCATGGGAATTTATATATCAACTGTATTACTTTCTCTTGGCAACCAACTTGTCGCATTATATCGTACATCTGGGCAGAACCTAACCCAACTACAAATATGACAAGTTAACGGCTGCACTTTTTGAAACCGTACATGGATGCTTTGTAATGCTTTCCTATGGAGGACCACTATTGTCACATTATATCAAACATTTGTGCAGAACCTAAATATTAATATGTCAAGTTTCCGGATGCATTTTTTAAATCGTTCAAGGGAATTTAGACACTGTAATGCTTTCTTATAGCAGACCATTTATCACGTTATATTGTACGTTTGGGCAGAACCTAGCCTAACTGCAAATATGACAAGTTGTTTCCCATAAGAAAATCATTACACTTTACACTCTACAAATTGTCATGTTGTGCGATTTCATTTGGAGATTTGGTTTGGTTGGTATTGGTTATGCGTGGTGAAAAAATATAAATGTATGAAATCTTGAGATGTAACTAAAAGTTTTCTCATAGAATTCTAAAAACAATATATCTTTTTATTTTAGTTTGAGATGTTGACTGGATCACTACCATTCCAGGGTGGGAATCGTAAGGAAACGATGGTGCAAATACTCAAAGCGAAGTTGGGAATGCCACAGTTCCTGTCACCGGATGCACAGTCACTTCTGCGAGCCTTGTTCAAGAGAAATCCAATTAATAGGCTTGGGGCTGGTGAGTATTAAAAATTGCAAGCTGAACTTATTTTGCATTACTTTACTACATTAGCAATTTAGGTCGAATACTAGTGCAGGTTGAGGTTTCGGAACGCTTCGGAATAACGCGTGAAGTTTTGAACTTCGAAAGATAGTCAAGTCATATTTTAATAACGTCATACCATTATTCTGTGACTTTCATTGAAAACTTCCGGCAGCGGCCGGATCTCAATTCGGAGCTTCCGTTCAGCGGAAGGAACTAAGCTCAATTTCCATTCTCTTTTCCAGACTGAGCTACGAGCTACTCACTATCAACAACGGGTGGGCTGTTTAATAATAGTTGGGTAGCGAGTTGCGATGGCGAGTATAGCTATAGTTTGTTTCAGTCCTGTTTGAATTTGAGTCATGTCATGGTTGTTTTTAAATTCTATGCGTCAACAATACCTTCGAATAGCTATAGTAGTTCTGGTATACACAACAAACTTGACGTACGACGCGAGGGTTTGTTCCAGAAGTTTTCCTCTTTTTGAAAAGCTGTAAAACCCACAAAATTGAATGAATTGGGCTGAAACATTCAGAAATTTTAAAGTAATACCTCAGCTACACTCCAGCAAAAAATTGGATGAAAATATTCATAAAGACAGTTTTTATTACCATTTTAGTCAGAAATTCTAAAAAAGTGGGTAAAAGTATTTATTTTGTTACTCATGAGCGAAATTTTTCTGTCATTTAAAGCCTGTAAAATAAATAGCTGGTCTTCAACTCATGAGAATTTAAGCAGGAGCGGGAGCCTATCAACTATTACTGTATTGCAAACGAAAAATAATTTAAAAAATGTTAAGAAATTTTTTTTGAAAATTTTTTGGTCTGAAAAAAAGAAAAAAAAATTAACCAAAATTGCAATAAAAACTGTCTGTACGAATGTTTTTATCCTATTTTTTTCGCTGCAGTGCAGCTCAGGTATTACTTTAAATTGCTTGAAAGTTTCAGCGCAATCCATTCATATTTGTGTAGTTTACAGCTGTTCGAAAAGGCGAACACCTTAATCTTGTGTGTTATGCTCAATATTAAAATGAGCTTCTTTTTCGTCAGGTGGAGTCGACGAAATTCGATCACATTGTTTCTTCAATACGATTGACTGGGAGAAGTTGTACAAGAAAGAAGTGATTCCACCGTTCAAGCCCAGTGTTCCAAATACGGCTGATGATGCTTTTTACTTTGATTCTGAATTTACATCCCGCACACCCAAAGGTATAAAAATTGAAAGCTTTGTTGATTCGCATCATATTTTAGTACATTAAATATTAAATGACGGATATACCAATTTCTAATTCATTTTTGAATTCTGAATACGATTTTCAGATTCACCCGGAGTTCCACCGAGTGCGAATGCCCATGAATTATTCCGTGGATTTAGTTTCATTGCATCGGGTCTGTTGGATGATAATATGAATACAACCTCCTCTGGGTCAAGCAGCACAATTTCTTCAGGATCTTCCTCCAGCGGTTCCACACACACGGTTGTTGACAACAAACCCACACCTGATAGATTCAAATCGGTAAGTAAAATAATAGTAAAATAGCGCGATATTGAAAATTTTATTCGGTCGCTTGTATGCAATTGTTTTTTAGCAAGCGTCAATTCTGAAAACAGCCAAATTAATTGATAATTGGAACACCGTCTGACATTTAAAACTTTCAATTAAAAAATTCGAACGTTTTGTTAAGCTCAGATCAATAGACTTCGAGTTACAATTCACTGTAAAGCACAATGTCCCGTATTGTTAAGTTGAGCAGAAATTAAACACCCACTTTTTTGTTTGAAGGTAATCCGAACAACAAATATTCTGGATGATTATGAGATGAAAGAAGAAATAGCAAAAGGAGCCTACGCCTCGTGTCGACGTGGCATTCATCGTATTTCCAAAGTGGAACATGCAGTCAAGGTACCTTGACCTATTTCGCGTACCTTCACAAGAAGCACTAACCTGTAATAAATATTAATATCCGGATTTCTATTTTATTTTATTTCAGATTATTACAAAAGGCAAGAAGGAGTGGCATGATGAAGTTGACATTTTACTACGACACAGTCAGCATCCTCATATTGTAACTCTGTATACCGTACGTAATTTATTTCATATTACTATTTGTAATATTTTGAACAGTCTTTTCATAATTCAAAAGTCGATATACGTTTGAAATCGTTGTATTTTCAGGTATATGAAGATTCCGCAAATGTGTATTTGGTCACCGAATTGCTTCGTGGAGGTGAACTCCTGGATAAAATTCTAACGCAAAAGCGCTTGTCAGAAAGGGAAGCTGCAGATGTGATGGCTGTGGTTGCTGAAACTGTGGCTTATCTTCATAGAAACGGGGTATGTCAAAACATTGTTCGATGAACAGGTTGAGTTGCGATTTTTTTTTTCAGTTGAATTGCCTACAAGAAGGCTTTCTATTCTTTGACCGCAATGGTATGATTTTTCAGTGTTTTTACATAATGTAAGAAAAGTTGTTTTTTGAGTAATTTAGAAAATATATGATTTCTTCCGTCATGCTTGGCAAAATCTCTTGAAACTTTGACCAGAAACATTGTAGTCCATTTCTGCTTAAGTGTGGAAAAAATGGGCGAAAATTATGTAGAGGCAATTGGATTTTTTGTTAAAAAAGGCCAAGTTAAACTAAAATTGTTTTCGAAACTTTGGATATTTTTACCCAATTTTTTCCTGCAGTGGAACTTTGATATTACTTAAAACGTGGTGAAAGTTTCAGCCCAATTCATTCGTTTCGTAGGCTTTTACAGTTTTTCAAGAAATTGAGAAAAATTAGTGGTACAATCCTCGTACCAGATGGGCGAAATCGAAAGTTTTACAAGTCAAGTTAAGTTAGGTTAGGTTAGGTAAAAAATAAAAAAAATAGCAAAATATTAAAGAGTAGCGTAATAAATCACGAGTTTGTCCAACTGGTTGTTGCCCAACTGACCTGGAATCGACCGGATATCACTACGTATAGAATGTGACAATCTAATAATTCCAATTTTCCAATGAAATTAGGTTGTCCACCGAGACCTTCAACCAGCAAATGTGGTGTATGCAGACAAGTCTCAGCGATCCGAAGGAATTCGACTCTGTGACTTTGGATTTGCTAAACAACTCCGAGCTGAGAACGGGTTGTTGATGACTCCGTGCTACACTGCCAATTTTGTAGCTCCTGAAGTGCTCAAGAAGCAGGGCTATGATGCTGCTTGTGATATTTGGTCTCTGGGTGTTCTGCTCTTCACAATGCTCTCGGGGTATGTACATTAAATTAAATACACGTGGTTTAAATTGGAGATGACACAAATTAAGATTTAATGAATTCCTGAATTTATAGGAAAACACCCTTTGCAACTGGAGGTAGTGATACGCCAGCGACAATCTTGTCCCGGATTGGTACTGGGAGCTTAGACATCACTTCAGGTACCTGGTCATTCATTTCTGCCCCAGCCAAGGACTTGGTGATGAAGATGCTAGCAGTGGATCCAGGCAGACGACCAACGTCAGTTCAAGTCATCAATCATCCTTGGATTCAAAATAGATACTCACTACCGTCCCAGTCACTTCCTATTGAATGTCAGGCTTCCACCCTCAAGGTTGGTGAAATAATATTCTCTCAAAGCTAAAATAGCATTTATTTTCTACTTCTAAACTGAAACTGAAACAAGATGCAATTGTCTGCGCTAAAGATGACAAAATGCAGTTCTGCCGCTGTTGACGTTTGTAGTCTCAAAAGTCAAATTATGAGAAACTGAACATCTCAGCGTCAATTTTTTTGACTCCGGGTCACTTAGGCAAAACCCAGATTTTTATGCGACTTTCTCTTTTTTTTTTTCCAAATGTTTTCACCTAACCTAACTTGACCTTGACCTATTTAACGTAACCTAACCTAATTTAACCCAACCTAACGTTACTAATTATGGTTTTGCCCAACTGTTTTTGCCCAAGTGACCGACTAGTATTCCAGTTCAGTTAGACAAAAACCAGTTGGGCAAAATCACGATCTTTTGTGTGATTTTCCCTATTTTGTAGCCAAAGTTTTTCACCTAACCTAACCTGACCTAGTTTAACCTAACCTAACCTAACCTTACTAGTTTTGGGCAAAGTCACGATTTTTATTTGATTTTCTTTTTTGTCAAAACCTAACCTGACCTAATTGAAACCTAACCGAACCTAATGTTACATATTTTTGGGTTTGCCAAAGTGACCGAGTAGCATTTCATTTTGATTCTGGGTCAGTTAGGCAAAAGCCAGTTGGGCATAATCACGATTTTTATGCGACTTTCTCTATTTTTTTTGCCCAAATGTTTTCACCTAACCTAACTTGACCTTGACCTATTTAACGTAACCTAACCTAATCTAACCCAACCTAACGTTACTAATTATGGTTTTGTCCAACTGTTTTTGCCCAAGTGACCGACTAGTATTCCAGCTCAGTTAGGCAAAAACCAGTTGGGCAAAATCACGATCTTTTGTGTGACTTTCCCTATTTTGTAGCCAAAGTTTTTCACCTAACCTAGCATTACTAGTTTTGGGCAAAATCACGATTGTATATGATTTTATTTTTTGTCAAAACCTAACCTGACCTAATTGAAACCTAACCGAACCTAATGTTACCTATTTTTGGGGTTTGCCAAAGTGACCGAGTAGCATTTCATTTTGATTCTGGGTCAGTTAGGCAAATACCAGTTGTACAAAATCATGGTTATGCGATTTTCTCTATTTTGCCAAATTGTTACACCCAACCTAACCTAACCTAACCTAACCTAACCTTGCTAATTCGGGGCAGAGTACCGATTTTTATGTGATTATATTTCTTGACCAATTTCTTCACCTAACCTAACCTGACCTAATTTAACGTAACCCAACGTTACTACTTCTTGGGTATGCCCAACTGGTATTTGCCCAATAGACCGATTCAACTTTTTTAGCACTGGTCTCACTATAAATGTAAATTCTAGTAATATGTAGCGTTTCTTTGAACTCCGCTCAAATGAATCCAAGTTTTGATTACTTGGAGTAGAAATGAATGAGTCGCCGACGAGGCGTGTCATGCATGCTCTGATCGCATCCCAATTTTAATGGGATCATCGTAAAACCTGAACCACGTTTCATGTTCTCTTGCAGCTCCGTGGATGGGTTCATGAACCCAATCTGAGGATTATCCATATATTTGAGATTGAGATTTAACAGGCTTGGATCGATTCTACGTGTGGCGTGAGGAATCTAGATTTTTATCGAGAAAGATGTGCGTTTTAGTAGAGAGAGTGTGAATGATTTGGGGAGCATACGTGCCAATCCAATTATTGACAACCTATTGAGCTCCCAAATCACGTATTTCTTGTCACATTCCTCTAAATTGACTCCTACGCCAAGTCCCAGTTCATGTTGACTCTCATCTATTTCTAGATTTGTTCGAACCCAAACTTCTCCCTGAAATCCTAAATTGGGATTCTTTCTGAGAGAACAGGTAAACTGATTTTTGTCTGATTTCCGTTTGTGTCTTTTCCAGAGTGCCATTCAGGCCACGTACTCAGCATTGTCTCAGAGTCCAAGAGCACCTCCGTTGGGTCCAGTGGTTCAGTCCGAATTGGCAAGACGACGTCAGAGATCAAGACCGCAGTCAGGCTCAGACATGTAATTCCGTATCTTCTCAATTGTCGTCAGAAGGCTTATTAACTTTCATCCAAGAAGGAACTGACCCAGCTGGTTAGCAAACAAGAACTGACGTACTTGAGTAAACTTAGTTTAGTCAAACTTTTCTCCTTTTCAATCTTCGGTGATTTGGAGCCAATGAAATTCTGCTCTCGAGCTGATCAGATATTTTTTGCTTACACGTGTAAAATTTACTGGGTTGGGAGCTTCTATATCACAAATACAATACAATGCATTCAGGTCACAATCAAATTCGCCGAAATAGCGAATGTGGCAAGTTAAAGCTCGGAAAACCATGTTTTTCGTTGTGAACATCAATCCAGCTGCAGTGAATCCTTTGTAGCCAAGTATTAGCTCCGCTGTGATTTTACCTGTAATTCTAGCCTCGTTTAATTAAATTTTTCTCGCCGTTTAATTGTGCAAAGCTGTTTGCAGAGAATTCGTCAAATTATGCATGTGTGTGCAGGGTTTGTCCCTTTTATGCAAAATTTTGACGGCTAAACCAAAGGATCGAGTTCAAAACTCCGAAAAAATTCGAAACCTCCTGGCATTGGTCATATTTTCAATAAAACTTAAGGCCAATGACCATGCCTATTTGATTCAGCCAAAAAAAAAAAAAAAATCAAAAATCGGAGCAATTTTGCGTAATTTCCCATTGAAATTACTGGCAAATTCTTTGTATTCAGCTCTGCATTTAGATTTTACTAGCAGTCGTCTTTCAATCTAAAAACTCAAAATATCTAACATGGATTTAACTAGTGTATTTAAATATTTTTTCTGGAATAAATTGAAACTAAATTTTGAAAAGTAACCCTTGAGCTTCTAGATTTGTTGTAATTTGAAAATAGAATTAAAGTTTAGATATAGTTAAATAGGAATTAAACATTCCATTGAGTTTCGCGCATATTTTGAAATCGTACATGGGGTTTTATATACTCTAATGCTTTTTATGGCAGACCACTTGTCAAATTGTATTGCACGTTTGGGCATGGCCTAACCTAATTGGAATTTTGACAAGTTGTTTCCCATAAGGAAATCATTACACAAAACAAATTTTCCTGTACGATCTTAAAATAAGCGGACAGAACACGTTAGAATTCACTCAACAAAGTATTAATATAATCCAAAAAACCTAAGTTGGTCAATGTCTCGATGTTCCACGTGTTCCAATGTGTTGTGAAGCTTAGTACCACTGTCCCAGTAAAATTGAGTCAAGTCAGTAGTTAATTTTAAGCTAGAGCCTCTGGAGCGTATTTCTAGATTTTAGATGCAGCATGTGCTGTAGTTTTGAAATGCTAAAAAAAATGTGTTGTACATACAGTGAAATTAATTACGTAGGTTAGCTAGTAGCTAAATGCGTTAAGCATTTTCCCAAATCCCAAACAAACCCTTTGAAACGGTCAAATCATTGTGATTGAGGTTAAGAACTTGGTTTGTGAGTGAACTATGAATTCCATTCCTACCAAAGTTCCTCATAATTTTGGATTCCTTTTCGTATTTAATTGTACTAAATATTATATTAATACGTATCATACCAAATATTCATTTAATTTAATTGTGTTACGGTCTGTTTGAAAAATTGAAGCTGAAATCTGATGCTTCTCATGTTTTTTTTTCTGATTTTACCAAAAACTCACGGAGTTACATGTAATTTAATTTAAGCATTTAAAATTTCCATAGATTTGAAAACTCGAAGTCGTATTTTGAAAATTTGTTTAGTGTAAAAAATTCTAAAAACCGCTTTGTATCTTTTGAAATCGTACATGACAATTTGTATAGTGTAACGCTTTTCTTATGGAGAACAGCTTGTCATATT
Source organism: Ceratophysella scotica (assembly GCA_034694025.1). Lineage (NCBI taxonomy): Eukaryota > Metazoa > Arthropoda > Collembola > Poduromorpha > Hypogastruridae > Ceratophysella > Ceratophysella scotica. Next base: position 7,507 of record JAQFXZ010000578.1, on the reverse strand, counting down.
TTTAGCTACGTTAGGTTTAGCCGTAACGTGCTATATAATGTGACAAGTGGTCTACCATTAGAAAGCATTACCGTAATTATTCCATGCACGATTTCATATTGCAGTTTTTAGAAATGTTTTATTTCACCAAAATTTTACCAACAAACCGTAACATGGATGAAGGCCTACGATTATTGGAAAGCCTTGTCTGTTTCTGTGGTTTAATTTTAAAAATGTAGGTTTAATATTTGTAATAGAGTAATTTCTTTTGTAACCACTCGAAAGAAGCCATAGTACTTGCAAACTTTATTAAACTTACCAAAAAATATGAATACAATTATACTAAAAATATCTTAACACAATTGAACCATTCACTAAACGAAGCATCTTGCATCTTGCTTGCACTTCGGAAAACGTAACAATAATTATTTAATTACATACACACTTACCTAAATATGTGCAATATCTTTATTCGCGTCTTACATTCGTCTATTTAATAAACTAAATTATCTTAAAACTACTTTCTCTGTCTTACATCGAAATATTTTACGTTTTTCTCTGAGTGTCGCTCTTTTCTGGAAACCATTATCGCTGCCTCAATTTTTTTTGCCATGTAGTCGTAGTCATGCGATTCTGTGTGTTGAGCAAGATACACCAGTAAATAACTATAGTAACTGAAATCTCAAGTGATTTATGGCTTTTCGCCTTTTTTGTACTTTGCTCCAGCTCAAGCCGCTTCATCATCTTTTGTTGAGATATCGTACCAAGATACACTGATAGACAGATGATGCGGATATCTTATGATGTGATATCTTATGTGTTCAACCAAGTCAAGATTGGATCCTAGTTCTAGATTATCTCCTAGCTTCTCCGAATGAAGCTTTCACTCAAGGAGAAAGTTAATGACGTGTAAGTGCACTTTTCTTGGTACGTATAATCCATTCCATTAGGTTATGACTATGAGGAAAGCCCAGTGTATTTGTCAATAACGTGATTTCAGGTTTGTATAGTATTACTAAGATCGTGCTGTTCACAACGGGTTAGGCAAGCATTTTGCAAAAGATTTACAGAATTCACCAAAATCGGCAAAAATTGACGACGTGGTAAATTCTATTGAATATTGAAAATTCAACCGGTAAAGGAGGAAAGATGTGATTTCCGATGGTTTCAGATTTTTGTAACCGAAATGATTTCGTTTTTCGAATTTTCGAAAATAATTTTTGAAAAAGCATTACGTTGAGAAAGGCGGCCAGCATATTTTGAAATCGTACATCGGAATCTCTACAGTGTAATATTTTCACATAGCTGACCAGACCACTTATTACATTATATCGTACGTTTTGGCACAGCATAACCCCACTAATAATGTGACAAGTTGTCACCATCATTTCCTCGAAATTATTACGGTTGTTGTAATTTTTTATTTGAAAAAAAAAACCTTAAATATTTTGATTTGGGGTACAAAATTTTGAAATCGTACATGGGAGTCTTTAATGCTTTCTTTGGGCTGACGCCATATTATATCGAGCGTTTCAGTACAGCCTAACCTAACAAAAAATATGACAAGTTAGCTCCCTTAGGGAAAACATTGCACTATAGAAATTGTCATATACGATTTCAAAATATCTAGTGTGTAATTCTTTGCTTTACCAGCCTAGGTCCAAAATATCTGACGTTTCGACACAACCTAACCTAACCTAAAATATGAAAAGTGTCTCCCATAAGAAAATCATTACACAGTGCAAATTGCTCATTTTTCTTCATTTACACTAAATTTTTACGGTTGCCGATTGCTGAAATTTGTCAATTATTAGAAAAATTGACTTAATTTCTCAAATGTTTGAAAATAAAAATAAATAAAAGCTCCGTCCATGATATTTTGCATGATTTTGGTGTATTCAACCATAAACTTTCACAGGTATGTTCGAAAAAGTTTAAAGTTAGATCATGGCTGTAGTTTATAAATTGGTAAAATGCATTCAACCGCACTCAGAACTTTCACTACATTAGTTTTGAACAGGAAACGGTTGCCTTGTCTTATTCGAAACGTCAGAATTTAGAATGATTTGTTTTTGTTTCTTTTCTAAAAATAGGTCGTAAAGTGAGGAAAGTTAAGTTTGAGCTCTTCCGCTTGGTTCAGATAAGGATCCGTAGCCTGATCCCTCAGATTGGCTGGGTTCTCGCTTATATTGAGACACACACGTACTATTTGATGAAAGCTTTGGGTGCAAAAAAAAAACTTGTAACTTTCTTCCACTTTCTTTCATTCTGTTCAAATTTTTTGTGGGGCCCATGTGAAGAAAATGACTTGGGTAAACTCTTGTATCTGTCTTCCTCTAAATGGGCAAAGACCCTTAGGAATGAACACCAACTTTCTCCGGCCTTCTTCTTTTTTTTACTACCGTCATTCACGTCCTCGCGTAGTAAGACGCCTAAGCCCTTCTCCCCACTTTTGGCACACATGAATGATGCTAAAAATAGAACTGCGGGAGCCACTACGGAGAGGCTTGTTCTAGGTTATACGTTCCACTAGCGGGATGACCCGGAATTTAGATCGGACGAAGAAAGTTAGCCTGCATCCAAGGAATTCAGCCTCCCGACATTGAATGTTGACTTAGCCCTTTCTTCAATTGGTTTTTGAATTTATAATTCTTAAGAGATCAATGCCGCTCGATAAAAATGAAAATCTGTCTCTTAACATATGATAACCATGAACCATGTTGACTCGAACAATTCATGATATTGGCAGCGGCAAAATCCGTGAGTTGGCCCGTGCCGTGAGCGGTCATGATGCGGCATGTGCCCTATCTCGGCTTTATAATTGCTACTGCACGCGTAAATAGAAAGCCACCTGTCTAGGATTTTTGAGAATCCTCAAAGGGTTCTGTGGTAAGATAAATCTGTTAGAAAACATCATATAAACTAAACCATGCAGAAAAAAGTGGAGAAAAATAACCTCGAATGGCCAACATACGACAAATGTCGCACTGATTCTGCGCATGCTCATGGCGTCATTAACTCCCCACGTTGCCAAATCAATATTCATGTACTTTACATCACCAGCGCAACTGAAGCGGCAACATTGCATGCGACAAAAGTCGCGTGCTGGACATTCGCATGGTAATTTATTCCAAAATACGGCATGCGACATAGACGAATGTCCCTTCCAACTCCAACTTGGAACAATCTTGACCGGAGGCAGGTCGCATTAACCAGCATCATCCAAAAATTCGACACCCGAAGCAGCAAAAGCATCGACGACAATACCAAAAGCATCAGTATACAACCGTCAAAACTAAGAAAAAGCCGCGCGGCACCAAAAACAATGAAACCAAAAGCAGCTAGATCTAAACTGTGAAAGCAAAAGCACAACAACAAGGGTAGAATCAAAAGCATTAAAGGCTTGCATCTACTTGATATGATTGTTCGATTTATTGTCAATTTTATGGTAGTGTTTGTTAGTTATGCTAGCTTTATAAGGTAGGTAGGGCGAGAAATGCTTTGTCTGAAGCGCGACTTACAGGTAACATTGGGTTTTCCAAATTTAGCTTTAGGTGCATTTACCAATGGTGATATATTTACGCTTCCACTTTAAATATTTGCTGAATTTATATTTTCATGTGATTCGATGACTGCCATTTGAGTATTGATGAACCGTAAAATTGGAGAGAATTTTCCTAACAACTTTTAATTTCGAGCTGCATCTGCATTCAGCTTGCCTTGCCCAATTTGTTACTGCTATCGAGTATTCTTTTTAGTTCTAGTCACAAATCAACTTTACGGTTTAATAAATTTGTATGTTTAACAAATTAAAAGTCTCCGGTGATTTCAAAATGACAGTATGGTCGTATTAGTGTGCATTCGATGTGTATTTTGGTACAGGGATTTTGGGATTGAGTTGAGCTTTTTCAGGGTGTCGCGATATTTGATGACTTCACCCGCATTTGGTAATTTCGGAATTTCGCAAATTTTCATTTCATTACTACAAAATTCGAACCGAAACATTAGAGCGCTCGAAAGTCAACCCAAATCCCGATGAAAATTCATAACATGAGTTAGACGAAGCATGCAACAGATCGACAGACATAGAATAAATACGATATATGAATAAAATATCCATTTCCATCGCCCGTTATCGGATTTAAAGGATTCGGGTTATTTCTCGTCTAAAATGTCATTTTAAGGATTCGAGATGTGAAACATTTGTAAATTATTGTAATGTTGTCTATCCTGTGGAATGGATGTAGGGGAAAAGGTACATGGAGTGTAAGATTTCCACAAGTGATCCCATTATCATACAACTTGAGATGATGATCTAGCAGAAAATAATAATATGCCTCTCCTCATATGGGATTCTCGTTTCACATTCCTGTTTCAGAGTTAGCAGGTGGAGAAAGAGAATGGGAAAGCAGTCTCAGGAGAAGTACAGTGGGAATAAATGATGGAAAGGCCACAGGAGGGAAACAAAAGGGAAAGTTATGTGATCAAAAGTTGCTCATAGTCTGAAGCCCAATTCAGCCGACTCAACGACATTCTCGTACTGAACTGCTCTCAACGAACGAAAGCGTTTTTTTAATTTGGCAATTGTCCTTCTCGATTTCAGAGAAATTGAATATTCGCAAGCATTGAAATTTTTGCAGATTCTAAGGCTAAGTACGAATAGTCGGGCTTTAAATTTAAAATCATCTTCGGCATCGCAATCAAACTGTGTGACTTCTTCTCATTTCTACAATTTTCCGTTTTTGTTTGTAATCTCCTCTGTAAAATGTGTCAATTATTGAATGGAAAGCTCAATAAAATACATTTTACTATGCTACATTAACTGTTATGGTATTTCGGTTCTTTTATTTCAACATCTCGTCCCAACCTCGGAGGAATAATTTATGGCTCATTTATGTAGAGTGTATGACTCCCATTATTTTATTAAATCTGGAGGGTTTTTACGTAATGTTTCTAATAATGTGCAGAAATGCGAAAGTGATGTGGGTGGATGACGTTGTTGGTAGATACGGAAAAAAAAGAAAACGCTTTTAGCCCAAGATAATGGACAACTGTTCTCCAGGGATCTCACAAACATGCAGTGTTCCTCCAAGCATCTTCTTAATTTTGCATACTTATTCTTGTCATGTTTTTCTACAGGCGTTTTAGTGCAGAACGCATTGACTGTGTGAACAACGATCGCTCGTATTTCAAAATTGCTGCAGAATGAACGTACAACTTATACGAGTACCAGGGTTATTCGAAAACATACAGGGTGGAGCATAGATGGGTAAAGTTGATGCATTCGCACTCGCCTTCGTGAAGGCTAAAACCCGCTTAAGGCCGTCAGCCTTCAGCCTTCACTGGATTTGACAGGAAGCCATCGTGCCTTAGCGATTTGAGTCGATATTTTTAACAATTGAGAGATGCCTTCGCACTCGCCTTCACCGACCTTTGCCTTCTCGTAATTCTTATTTTTCAAGAAATATCGTGAGTGCGAGTGCAGTTTACCCATCTATGGGGTGGAGACGATAACTGCTATCGTTTTTGACAAACGCTGCAGCCCGAACAAGAGAACTGAGCACCCTGAAATAATTTGTATTGGAAATATAAATGATTGAAGGAACTCAATCGCTATTTCAGATTTTAGAAGCTGATGAAAGAAGCTTTGATTTTTTAGAACAAAGTTTTGAAAAATTAGCATCACGTTAGCATGGAGGAATATAAAAATCAAGACTTCAGTGATAATTTACCAAAAACTGGTAATGCCTCTTGAAAATAGAAATTTTTTTCAAGAATTTTCCTATTCCTTAACGTTATGCTAATTTTTTAAGTTTTTTTCTTTACACTTCCATTAAGTTTACCGTTCGCAAAATCTAAAAAAGGTTAATTCCTTAGATAGTATCTTCAGTAAACCTCAGCTCAATTTTCGGGTTGCCGATGCCGACTAATATTTTTCAAAAGGGAAAGAATTATCGTACGCAGCTTATACTATACTGTAAAGTTGTAAAAAGTTGATTATTCGAATCTCGAACAAAATGCAGCAAAATTTGGCAAAATAATTGTTGTTTTTACTTAATTATTTAAAGAAAAAGGAAAAAACGCTGAACATCCAAAAATAGATCGTGATTCAACACATGAGCTAAGTTTGGCAATCAGTATTCTGTTTCAGTATACGCCTATCATTCATACATAAATACAAAACCTTTACCATTTGAAGAAAGATTGGAGCTATGCGTGAGTCTCCAGGTGCCAGCAATGTGGTTGACATGATGAGGTATCCAGGTAACAGGCTAGATCTGAAAAACAAGTCTATAAATAGCAAGATTCCTGGAATGGTTCAATACCGTGAACAGATCAGAGATAAGACCAGGATCCTTGATATAAATGAACCGCTCGATTCACTGATCTGTAAAAATGAAAATAGGAGCGCCCTTAAACGGCTTGAGGGAATATTATTTTGTACAGAATATTTATTTGGTGGAGAAAGTTTAGGATTTGGATGCTTGTTATTTCTTCTTGTCACTGGATTTTCCGAAAGAAGAACAAAAATAGGGTTTCTTCACCATTTGCTGTCATGGTTCTGAATAGACTGGACTCGTTCACATGTGTCAACCGTTCAGCTGGACTAATAGACCAAATTGAAGCAAACCTGCGAGGGTTGTCTCAGGCATAGTATTACGACGTTAAGTTTTTCCATAATATGCGCACAAGTAAATCTATAAATCTTGATAGATTTGTAACTCTTTTAATTTTAAAACACTGAAAGCCAATACGACTTCCTTTCCAGCGTCTAAAATAATTTTTACGTTCTTCCATATGTCGATATGTCACATATATTAAACTGTAGATCGCATGAGTCTGCGTACCAGGGAGAAATGAGTAAATAATATATTACAACGAACATAGTAGTAAGCGTAACTTACATGTATTGACACAAATGGATTAATGTTTTGCGTGTAGATCGCACACGTCAAGCGACCAAAAGGGGGAATTTATTGATCCACAGGCCGTAGATCACAGACTTCAACGAGGAAAGGTGAGGAAATTAGTCAAATGTTGAGCTAAAACTGAATCGACTACGCTGTAAATCACATACGGCAATGAAAATATGAAAATAAGCCGTAAATCACATAGATCGACGAAGATTCTAGTTTATTTGATTCAGGTTTATTATTGTTATTTATTATTCAAAGTTTGTACAATAAAATATTGTTTACATATTTGTCAGATTCAATACAATGAAAAAGGTATGTAGATCGCACATATTTAGCCAACATTTGAACTACTAAGAATTTCTGTACGCGCAAGACAATTTCGTAGTTTTCATTTCAATCTATTATACCAGCTTCCACAAAAAATTCCTTAATTTCCTTCGTGGAAAGTGGTAACTACGTGGTTACGTAAAGTTGTTTAATGTAACCTTCTACGAAGTATATGCATTTACCCCCCCCCCCCCTGTCCGAAATGCTCAACAGGGTCCACAGCCTAAACGACTTGACATTTCGACATGATTCTTTCACTAGGTTGCGGAGCGAACGAACGCCAT
>JAQFXZ010000577.1:0-17756 GCA_034694025.1 Ceratophysella scotica | reverse complement strand
TTTTGTTCAGCAGTTTAAGCCAACCTGCTTGGTAACTAATGGCCTAATTTTACCGTATTTATTTTTATGCGTAAATTAAAGCTTTAATAAAATTCAGAGGCTTTCAATATTTGTTCAAACTATCATATAAAAAAGTAGATGAGCTTTTCGGTTCTCGGTCCGGTCCGGTCCGGTCCGGTTCTATTTTGCTTCGGTCCGGTCCGGTCCGGTTCCACTTTGCTTCGGTCCGGTCCGGTTCGGTTCGAAATTCGCTCGGTCCGGTTTCGGTCCCGGTTCGTCAGCAAATTTTTCGGTCCGGTCCGGTTCCATCCAAGAACCGGACCGGACCGGACCGTTGCGCACACTAGTTTCAATGAATGTGCTAATCTTACCCGACGCCGCAAATGTGAGGGACCTTCTCTTGGGATCCGGAAGTTGGTATTCAGGGTTTCAACACATGAACTATCTCGTTTTTCAAACTGTTTTGAGAAAATCTTGGAAATAACTTGCAATTAAAACAATAGTCGGCTACTCAGATTGAGCTGACGCAGAGGATTACAATACAAATATTGATTAGTAGTCGAAATTTTCAATTATGACAGGGTACAATTCATATATTAAAATGTTTCTGTCTCCCCATCTCAAAATTTTAAATTAGTGCATAATTTGGTTTTTGAAGGTCCAATTTTCATTAAATCCACTCGGATTCAACACATTTTCAATGTTCATAGGTCAAAATTTACCTTCCGAGGCTGGTTTAGTATTATTCACTGCTTCGGCCATTTTGGGATTTGCATACACCGAAAAATCCATATGAACAGAGAAAACCCTCAAGCTGCTACAAAAAAAGTGAATGGATTTAAATAAAGCCGGGCCCAGAAATTGGAACACTTTAATTAGTAGTTGTGTGGAAAGAGAGCATTGTAAATCCATCTTCAAAGACTCTCAAGCTCTGATTTAATCTTGGCTGAGCAGAACAAAAGGCGGGCGTGTGACCATGAGCCGGATCTCTTTTGACCCTTTTGTTCTTTTTTTTTTTGCAGGTAAATTGATGGCGAAGCAGAGTGTGGCCCTTGACTGTCTGTCGTACCATGCCACGGCGTCACCCGAGGACACAGAGCGACTCCGACGTGATGAGATTCCATCTGCCACTCATTACGATCTCTTTAGGTACACACAAGCTTTCAAACGGACTGGGATGTAAAGTAGGGGAAACGAGGAGAAAGGAGAACAAAGGGAAAGTGGGATTTGGCTTTCAAATCACGTTCCCACTTTCTCCCGTCTCCTCATAATACACGACACACGACCAGCTCTTCTCAAACTAGAATAAATACTGTGCATCCTTCCGCTTAGCCCCGTCTGCCCCTTCTGATCACTGATCACTATCCCTGGTCCTTCTCCTACGTTGTCCGCTAATTCCCTGGATTCTCCTCCGGCCATGTACCGAGTGAGCTGAGGATTTTAGGCAACTTCGGAATCCATTCTGCCAAAAATCAAATGCTCACGTGTCATCAGGGCTGGACAAAATCAATAGAAAATAATTTTCAAAATCACTGACCAAAATCACCAAAAATTCGCTTTCAAAGCCCCAAAAATCAAAATCAATAAATTTTCGCCGTCAAAATCAAATCGAATCAAATCAAGTTTCGGATTTTAAATCGTGATTTTGAAATCGAATTGTGATTTTAAATCGCCAGTTTAGCTGAAAATCATGATTTCCCAGATTAAAATATATATTTCTACAAAATCAAAAGCAGGTCATTTTTTCAAAATCAAAATCCGAAAATCAAAATCCATAAAATTACAAAAATCATGATTTTAAAATCATTAATTTTCAAAATCAAATGATTTTGCCCACCCCTGCGTGTCACATGTTGAGCTGAGGCTTGCTTTATCTCCTTTAGGGATGCCGCGAAGTGTTTTTATTAGTATTTCATTTGAGGATGAATCAGGCCTCATGATCTGTTCCCTCCAGCGCTGCCTCCATTTTTCTTCCCATTTTCCCAATAGTTAGGTATGGTATCCCTGAAAGTCACAAACTTTAATTATTTTGATTTATTTCAGGCTTAAACCTAACCAAACCTAACCTAACCTAAACTAGCCTAACCTAGAAAAACCAGAAAAAAATCACTTTCTCATGCGAGGCAATAGTGGCAAATTGTAATTGCAGCCGAAATAGGCTCCAACGCTGGGAGCTAACTCTTGAGCTAAAAATGTGAACAAATTCATTTAAATCCCGTTTTTTGTTAGCAAAAATCGAATTTATTTGCAGTTTCAATAGAATTCTGGGTAAATCTAGTATTTAGGGCAATCAATATTTTGGAAGGATGAATTCCAAAGTTCCATAATATCAGCAGCTCACCCTGTAGAATAATCAGGCAACTCAAAGGCAACCGAAAGCTGAGGCGGCTGTGGCGTCCAGAATTCACTTTTAATTTTACTTTTTCGAAAGCCTTGTTTTACGAAAGCTGTTTATGCGAAAATTTATGATGTACAAACTACGGACTACTGTATAACATAACGTATTCTTATTGTCATATTTCAATATTGGAGCATTTTGAGCTCAACGTTTATTTAACAACGAATCATAAATATTGAAGAATTGCTCGTTTACAAGTTGTCAATTACTAATTACTCCTTGGCTACAAATTACTTGATCTTAACTAAATCTTTTTAAATTACATGCATAGATGCGCAGGATGCAGGTCAAGCGTCTTCGAAATACTTCTAAATTGTCCAGAATATCGATGCTCCAAAATAGAACAAAATTACAAATTGCAAATTAGATTTTTATTATATCTGTTTGGAAGGTTAGCGTACAAAGATGCAAATTGCAAATTGCCTAAAATCCAACCAAATGAGCTAAACGGCTAAACTCAACAGAGACTTTTTAAAAAACAAGAAAACTGTTTCCATGAAAATGGTCAGAAATGAAAATTTGTCAATTTCTGCTGAAAGGCTCAAACAGCAAATAAATTTGGAAGCGAAAACCTGCTAAATACAAAATGCAAAAGCTTGTGTTTGAGATACACCATTTTTAATATTTTTGCATTTTATTCGAATGTACGTGTAAAATTCCCACCCAAGTATTAACCCAGATGCCACCCGGTCCAGCTTTTGCAGTGTAACCTTCGCTCGATTGAGAATTGGCGTATCTAGTCCAGCTCCCCTAATTCATGTACAACGGGCTGAAATCCTTTGACCTTTTGTGACTTAAAAGCAGCCCAAAATCCTGACTAAGCCTTGCTATGTTCTGGACTAGAGAAAAGTAATTAGTCAGACGAGAAGAGGAAAAAGAGCTTTTTCTAGTCTTGGTTCTTTTTTTTCTCCTTTTCAGCTACAGTTTTAATGACTTTCCCTTCACGGACAGTGATACTTGCAAGGCGACCATTCGGATGTTCCTCGAGCTGAACCTCGTCAATGAGTTTCATATTCCCTATGCGGTAAGTGGTAAAGAGCTTCGCGTCGTCCTGCCCAAGAACCTTATCCAAAGGCGCTCAGACTCTCCGTAAGGAATACAGATACAATTTACAGTAAAATCCGCTCAACACGCAGAAATCAGGGCAAAGAAATACCGGGTGACTTTCTTCCTTGGGAGTCATAAATGGTTTTAATGCTTCTGCTCAATCTAAATCATGCAGAGTCTTCCGGAGTATACTATGGCGGTATTCCCAATTTGACACTCTCCGGATTTAACTAGTTCAGATTCGGATTTAATGGATGCGGCATTGTGCGGAAGTTTCGTGTAATTAGGGAAGGTGCACTGATGTGAACACGTTGTGCCAGCCTGGGGCTTACGGCGTGCACTTGTTCATTAAATCCTGTTATTTTTGAACAAATGCCTAAAAGTTGCCGTAAAACCAGGGTTCGTTAAATCAATGATATAAATTTAGGTAATTACTATTTTGTATTTTGTGTTTTTATTGAACAATTCATTTTCGTAAAAAGAGCACATCTCCAAAATATCCGGCTAAAATATAGCTAAGTTGAGTTTATACTAAAATCAGCGTGGGTAGTAATAAAAAGTCAAAATAAATCGTTTTAATATTAGCACAGGTAATATTAAAGTTGGTATCAACTAATGACGTGTAAAGGCTAAAAATTAAAATGAAAAATACACAAAATATTAGGAAATCCGAATATAGTTAGGAAATATTCAAAAATCTCTGCATTAATCTCAACGTAAGCGCAATCTGGCGAACTCTCAAAAAAATCGTATAGCTGATTTAAATCAAATCAGGTGAAGAATCTAAGAAGATCATCAAAGCAACTCAATGCAGATAAAAATCAAGATTCAAAAAATCAAGATTTAAATAGATTCATGCCGTTTCAGCGAAATATCAAGATAAATAAGAAATATTTGATTTTAATCGAATTAAAAAATCCGGACGACCAAATAAAAGAACCAGATAAAAATTCAATTAAATTAGCAACAAAAATGGCATTATCAGTGCACAAAGGAAATCAGAGTATTGAAAAGTCGGGCTTAAATCAATAGAATTCGTTTTTTTTTTAAAAATAATTATTAATTTTCTCAACCCTGCATTAAATTTTACTAATATTTGCATGCGCCGAATGATTAATCCGAAGAAATATTAAATTCTGCTTAGCGTTAGTCCTAGCTTGTAACAGAAAATAGTACTATGAACTTTTCTAAACGTAAGCTCCGTACCCAAATCTTGAATTCATAACTTCTAAAAAAAGATGCAATATTTAAAAACGCCTTGAGCCTGAGCCATGTTCATTGGCATGACTATGAATCCGTAGCCACCTGTGAATTTCCAATAAATGAAAACTCAAACATCATTGAAATCCTTCTCCATTCAGTACCGACAAGCATTGTTTGACATGAGAAAGCAGAAAGTTTTCCACTGAAGAAATACGTACTCGTACAAATACAAGATTCTATGTATGTATTTTATTTTTTGTGTTCCATTTCTTCACAGAGCTCCTGGTTCCTTTGTAGCTTTGTGTACAAGAATCAATTGAAGAAATATTTCAAAAATCCAACTAGGTAGTTTCTTCATAGGCTGAATGTGAATGTCCTATTACTTTTTCATACGAATATGGAATCCGGACCAAAAGATATTTACAGATACGAACATCTTGCTCGTAAAAATAAATAAGTACTTCCCATTATTTGACTCTGTTCAGCCAGGTATGTGAACCGTATTGACAGGGGCATGTGTCAGACTCAGGAAGATCCATTTCCTATGCAGAATAAACAAAAAGACAGGCAGAGCTTCACTTCTTTCCCCATCTGCCGCATCCCATGCATAATGTCAAGTGCATTTTCATTGCAAAGGACATCGTACACGGCGTATGGGTTCAAATCAAACACAAATGCACCATGAATTACGCTAATTACAATTAGAGGCAAAAAGTGATCTTGAAACAAGCTCAAAATATCAGTAAGTAAATATCAGAATTAAGGAATAAATATACGTCTAATAAAAAACTGTTTAAAAAATGTAGCGAAACAAATTAAATCAAACAAAAGAAGCTTTCAGAAATCCGAATAATAAATGAAGGATCTGACAAAACGTCCTAGATTTGAATAGAAACAAAATTGATTTTCCTTAAATTTATTTGATGTGAATTAGAAAAATTCGATTTTTAATTTCATGATTTCCTCAACCCAGCTCAGGTCTGGTCCAACACTGGGTAAACCCGCGGGTGGGTCGCGACTCAAAATCTGTGGATGGCAATGGGTTTTTATGAGTTTTGGGTCACAGGACTCTGAGGGTCGTGACTCGTGGCAAAACCTCGGCTCGTGAATCGTTGCGACCCATTGCGACCAAGAAACACATAAAAACCCCCTGCGACCCTCAACCCACAAAAACCGACTACCCACCCAGCCACAATTAGCAACCAGCCACAAAGTTGCATTTTTTATCCAAGGAAAAAGGAGTCCATGAAGCCATAATTCGAGTGCGATACCCTTTCCTCGTTTTTCTTCGACTCTCCACGACTAATATGCATGCTTTTTTTGATTTCAACGTCTCATCCAATTTTCATCCGCCTCAAGTCACACATTCATTTCTTGAACGGGCGGCGGAGGATGAGTGAAGAAGTGATACTTTGGCAAAGCACACAGCACCACTACTCCCGCCTATTGATTTTTCACTCTACCAGCCTTTCCCACAAAAAATTGTCTTAAAGCCACAGGAGAAAGTAGAAAACTTGGCCGGAAGATGAGATAGAGGAAACAGAGTCATCCTAATCCAAAACCCTTTCTTCTTGTTCTCTATTTTTTGAGTTTTTATTTTTCCAGTTTTCGTTTTGAAAAATAGGAAAATCCGACTTGAATCACACGTCTTTACGGAGGAAGTGCTGGAAGGTTTTTGTGACGACTCTCACTTGTTTCGCTACAAGTCAAGAATGCAGGAAGCATCTGGATTCATTCCTCTCCTTTCTATCCCCATTTTTCTATTGACAGGAGATTTAGAATTCTGTCACAGTCCAGGCCAGGCCAAGGTTCAACATTTCTGGCCTTTAGTTTGAGAGATACATATGAAGGAAGCATCTTTTGGTAGCCGAACGAAGGTCAAATTATTGGGGCATTTAGAACTCCTATTGTGCTGAGTCTCTCCGCAATTCAATTTGGCAGAATCAGGCATGTCTTTGCCACCCGTCATTGGAGATTGCTTACCAATTTTCTATAGGGTGTTTTAGCTGAATTCCATGTGATTGCTTGTCCAACAATAGATACGCGATTTTCCGGAAGAGAAAAAATGGAACAGAAAAATTGTGATTTAGGAATTCAAAGAACAAGTTGTGTGTAGAAACTTCAGGAACATTAGATGCACTGCTTATTTGCTAAAATATTAATAGCGGATTTAATATGCGTGAAGAAACTGTAAATTAAAATCATCTTTTTTATTTTGTACGCGAACGTCGAGCGTTAATGCGTTTCAAAAAGCAAGATCAACGAATATCTGTAAACTAAAATCACTATTTTTAAACTTTTGTACGCAAATACAATGAGTTTCAAAAACTCAAATATAAAATCAGCAAAATTATTTTAATTCAAAAATTAATTAGAAATAAATTCGATTTCCATCATCTCAAATCACGATTCTGTTTCCTCAAAGTCAAAGTCAAATGAATATACGTATTTAAATCTGTCAAAATATTGATCTCTTATAAAGAAAATTAAAAATTCGAGTTAAGCTGAATAATAAAGTCAATTTTTTCAATTTCCATTCGTCAATCATGCACCATGCGGCCCTTTTGCATTGAACCGATTATCCGAGCAGTCAAGTCGGAAAATGTTTAAATGCCACATGAATAAGCTAATGACTGACTCTCAGAAATTCAAATACGAATTCGGCTTCAACTTGGCTGCAGTGAATGAATTGTTCGAATTACGATTTTATAAACAATCATTCTCAAAATATAACGAATTCGTCCTGAAATCTGGAGTCATTTTTGAGTTTCCATTTTTATTTATTAACAATTTTGAGTAATTAAATCAAAATGAAAGGAAAATTTAAATAAAGTAATTTTTGCTATGTGTATTTACCACTATTTCCCAGTTTAGCACGGTTTTGCTTTAAGGTACCTACTCAAAGAAGAAGGGCGATATGTTTTTCTCGCCTTATTATTATCTTTGAATCCTATTTTGTCAAAATGTGCCTTCAGCTTTTTGTAAATTTCGGGTTCCAGCTTCTGGTCGGGTGTAGTCGTCAGAATCCAGTAAAAGTTTTCACGCTCCATGATGCAGGGTGGTTCCGGCTGCACGATTTCCTTTTATGCTTCGCTCACGGAATCGTAATGCTTCCTATTGGGCGGTTGTTGTCACATGTTATGTTATCTAGCCGAATGTAGTTGACTCTAAAGGGATGTGGCATGTGACTTGGCATATGTGAGCACGGAGCCAACTTGCCACATACTCACCCGGCCTAGTTAATTCAGTTATATGCCAAAACATAAGACAACTACCGCCCATAAGGAAGCATTATGATTCCGTGAGCGAAGCCCAAAAAGAAAACGTGCGTTCCGGCTATGTATGTTGAATTGTCAGTGGCCACAATTTTTTATTGTTCCAGCCCCTGTGAAAATACACAAATAAGAAGTTGATAAACTTGGAAACCTTCATATATTCATTTGTCGTAATACGAGTATGAGACTCACAAGCAACTTTATCAGCGATGTTTGTTTCGCTAAAATCCATTTTGCAAGTTTGGTCCTCCACCAAGTTATGACGGCATGTTATTGGAACGTGGTAGGATCCGTGCTTAGTTGCAACATCCATTTTACAACATGTAGTTTTGGAGATTGCTCGTCCTTGTGGCGATTCGATCTATGAGAAAGCTTCCTTGGAGTCGCAATTGTTGCAATCTCCGTGATCCAGCACGGAGAATCCATTCTCAGCCGATTGTTTGAACTGAAACAAAGGATTCAAAACATTAGAATTTAGATGCTCATATAAATGGTATCGTAGATTTGAATTTAAAAGTTATTGATTTCTTATTGCAGATCACTTGTCACATTATATCGCACGTTCCGGAAGAACCTAAACAAACTAAAATATGACAAGTATTATATTTTCTCAAAGAAAGGCATTACACTTAAAAAACACTACAGAACTTGTCATGTACGAATTCAAACTTTGCTGCCGGTGGGTGGCAATTAAAGCAATAGTGTATTCATACCCATTCAGGGTCGGCTTTAGCCAGTTGAAGATTTAAAACCTCGAAACGACATTTTTGTAGGAAGTGCACCTGGTCACAAAAAAAAAACGAGGGAAAGAGGAAAAAACGAGTTTTCCAGACATTTTAATTTGTAGGATTTTAAAAAGCCGTTGAAAAATCAAAAAGGTTTGTTGAGAAGGTACTCGGAGTGTTTAGAAAGTTCGAAGGTTTGAATATTTTGGCAAGTTTTGAACTTGGAAGGTTTTTGAATAATTGTTGGAACGGAAGACGAACTGAAATCGACTGAAACGGATACTGATCGGAGACCGGCTTTTTATATCAGTCCGATCCGATGAGCTCATCCGATCCACTTGTTCGGCATAAAGTTTAACGTCCTTTCAAAATTTATGAACATTCTAACCTATTTACTAGGAAATCTTATTGCTAAACGGTCGCCTTACCCCGGCATAGCTTTAATCTCAAGCAGAATTGTTCAGCTTCGGCTTTAATCTTTGAAATTCTTTATACTTAGCATTCTTAGTTCGTATTTTGAGTTAGGCTAGAATTCAATAGGTAATTAAGAGTAGGTCAAGCGGACATGGTACCATGGCTTTTCGAAGCGTGAATGAGTCAAATAGAAAGTTACGTTAATTTTTTGCCACGACTGAACGTCAATGCAATTTATTCTAGATATATATCTCTTTTTTCATTAAATGAGATATTCCATTGACTGAAGTGCGTTATGCTATATGTATTTTGGGGAAAATGGAAAAGCGTGTGCTAAATGCTTAAATGTTGACTTCATTTTTTTGTTTCCAGGTTCTGTGCCGTTGGGTGCTGAGCGTGAAGAAGAACTACCGACCAGTCAAGTATCACAATTGGCGTCATGCTTTCAACGTAGCCCAAACCATGTTCACAGTTCTCAAAACCGGAAAAATGGAACAGTTTTTAGACGATCGAGACGTGAGTGGAGATTACCCAGTTTTGCTAACTCAAGCCGCATGATGCATAGCGGATAAACTATGCTAGTGAATCCCCGAGGGCTTTCCAGCGTCTGCAATACATCTTTTTAAAAATACAAGTATTTTGCCCAACTAATGCCTCTCTGAAAAGTATTCTGCTCAGATAATTGCTCTACAAAAGCCGTCGTTTTACGCACAAAGCCCTAAAATGCCCGCATTTTGTTTTCTGTGAATGTCGAGTGTCTGTTTTCCTCAGTTTATTTTTTAACAAGGGAATAGAATAGCAGCTTTACTACACAGTACTTTTCTGCACGTTTTCATGGCAATTCTGAGCTCTGAGTCTACGCATTTCAGCGTCAAATTCATTATTTTTTTTCTTTGATGTATTAACGAAGTACCCCAGGCTTTCTCTAGCGCATATTTAATATGCGCCAGTTGAACCTGTGTTTAACGTGTCCCGAGACTTCTCGTTTCAATAACACACAGTATAGTAAACATGTTAACACACAGATTCCGTGTAAATATTAGTGATACTGCGAATATTTGGCCAAAAATTCCTAAAATTCAAGGTTGAAAGCAAATAGGCGAATATATTCGATTACTATTCGCCTTATACTTGCCATACGAATTTCGTTCTAGGTGTGAATAAAATCGACACATTCATATTAAGCGGATACTATTCTCCATGTTGGCCAATGTTGGGCGAATCTAAAAAGGCGAATCTTCTCCAAATCGGCGAATATTCGATCCTCTGACCACTAAATGCCCACTACCCGAATGCTACAATGTCGAACATTCGCTGTTAGGTAAATTATTATCCAAGCATGTTTTGCAGACGAATTCACCCTGCAGGGCGAAGGTTACCAGGGTGAATATTTGATTTTACACGAATAGTACCGAAAAAGCACTATTCGATGCATCACTAAAAATAATGTAACAATCTATCTACGAAATATTTCGACCAAATTGTCTTTAATTCACGTGAATTGTTAGCGTGGAAGGCTATGCTCCGTTATTTGCAAAGCAAAACTTACATAATCCTGAAATATGAGCTAAACATTTGAAAGCCATGCCTGGAACACAACACAATCTGAGTTCCATGTAGGAAAAATTCTTTAAATTAATTGAATAACCCTCATGGAGCGTGCAGCCACATCCGTAGTGAATGCAATAGAAGCCTAGTACATGTAATCAAGGCGGCTTTGTCCTCACCACAAAGGATATTTGTATTTCATTTCTGAGGACACAATAGCGTAACCCAAATCTCGTTATTTGAGCGTAGCCTATATTGTTAGTCCCTTGCGCTATACCCAAACCTATACCTATGCCTACACCGGAAGTGTTCAAGCTTCCAGCATTTTAGCCCAATTTCCCATGACATTCGAGAGTGATTGAATTGAGCTTACGTGGGTTTAAAGTCGAGATCGTTAAAAGTCCAAAAGTTACGAGTTGAGCTAACAACTGGGTGTGGCGAGGAAGGATTTTGTTCGGCTTCATTCGAAATTGGACAAAGAAATGTGCCAAACAGGATTCCAATGTACAGCTGCACATTATTATGGAGTCATTCATTTTGTGCTGATGCTGAGTTCGCACAATAGCCTTCCACAATTTTGACAACATGAGTATCTCAAGTACTTCCTACTAAAAGTTTTCCTGTTTAAATATAGTTTGTGTGACAGGAAGTAAGAACGTGAATGTCACGGGTCATCTGGCAGAGAATGCCGAGTTCGGCTATTGAATACAGATCCAATGCAATCCACTACTTTCTCCAGACCAGAAATGCACTGGCTTTTCTTGAGCACTCAGTATGAGTTCACATCGGGTAGCCGTCAAAGGACATTGGGCAGCTTTGGGACCTTTTTGTCAAGCTTAGGCGTTTAGGTTGAAAATAATTTCGTTGCCTAGCCGAACCAAACAACTCAAAATCACGGCTAGACAGATTATGTATAATTCAAATTATACTCATTAAAAATTGCGGAATTTGTATTCCAAAAGTATTAATGAATGACAAAGTATTTGAAATTGCTCTAATTTAAGTGCAATTAATTTTGAATTTTACCTACAAGCAATTTCAATTACAAAAGCCCTATGCATGTATCATGCTTCGTCAGCATTATCTGGGATCTTACATGCGAATTTCTATGAACAGCGCAATGCTTTCGTATGGCTGACCCCTTGTCACATTTTGTAGCACGTTTCGGCACAACCTAACCTGACCAGAAATATGACAAGTTTTCTCCAGCAAGAATAGCATTACGCAGTACAAATGTTCATGTACAATTGGTTGAGGTAAATGAAAACCAAGCACTCGCTAGATATGTCGCCTCCATCGTTGCCTCCCGTCAGCTAGAGCCGCGGCGTTCCGATAAACCTAACCAAACTCATTTTGAAAATGGGAAGAAGACGCAGAGGAGGCAACCTGAAGGCGACATAGGATTGGAGGCTTGGTGTACTTTGATCGACCTTTTACGTGCCTAAATCCGTTTTAACCTGAACCCAAAAGTCTAAGTTTGACATGATAGGATGGGACTATTTAGTGGATTTGGATTGAGAGTTGCTCACTTAGAGGAGGCTCTTATGTTGGAAGTACATAGTGGCGGACAGGAATGCATTTCTTGGCGGACTTGTCGTTGACATGTACGATACATGTACGTACATACATAGAATCGATTTCTTCCGCTCACTCAATGGTCGTCTTTTTCTGTTGTTGACAGATTCTTGGCCTCATGGTGGCCTGTCTCTGTCACGATTTGGACCACAGAGGAACCAACAACGCCTTTCAACAACTCACAGCTTCACCCCTCGCCGTGCTCTACTCAACGTCCACTATGGAACATCACCACTTTGACCAGTGCGTCATGATCCTCTCCTCAGAGGGAAACAACATTTTCCAAGTAAGTTCTCAATTCTGAAACGACCCTTGTCTCAATGAAAGCCAAGAGAAGGGTAGAATACGCCGTCAAATTAATTTCAAAAAATTCAAAATTTGCTCAAAATATCAGAAAACCCAGAATAGAGAACTCACAAGTCTAAATATCGTAGCCTCAAAATATTAGGAATGTGGAATTTGTCTAAAACATCGAACCGCCAAAATACTTGGAATTTGTCTAAAATATCGAAGCCCCAAAATACTAAAAAGTCTAAAATATAGGAGGCCCATAATACTCGGAAATCAAAAATATCGAAGCCCCAAAATACTCGAAAGTCAAAAGTATTGAAGCCCCAAAATGCAAATCACTTGAATTTATATTTTCACTCCTCAGGAAAATACAAAATGCGTACTTCACAGAATACAAATTACAAATTACTCCAAAAGAAATTCAAATTCTGAATTTGCAGAATAAAGATTTGTAGAATAATAGAATCCTGATTTTTCAGTGCTGAATTTGACGTTTATCGGCCAGTGTTCACTGAAAAATTTTGACATTTGGCACGATTTCAAAATTTCGATATGGTTTGGCAGGATCTCCATAAACGACTTATTGTTACGTTACCTAATCCGAAATGTGGTTTTGCTAATTCTAAGTGAAAAAAGAATATATTTTTGAAGCGTGGCACGCCATGATAGCAAATAAGAATACCTCTCTGTTGATTATCGTGTTTATGTTTAAAATACCATATTTTCGAAGCACATGAATGTTGTTTCAGCATATATGCCAGGATTCATGGTTAACGTAAGTAAACATTTAGCACCATTCTAAAACCTAAATGGTGTCTCTCGTAAAACCGAACCGGAGCTGGAAATTGATGACCTGGTTATCTTTATTTTACATTTGGGCTTTTGGGGAAATGTTTTATACGATAAATCAAATACAGTGCTTCGTAGGCGTACCCGTCAACTATATAGATAGTACCTATCAACCCTGCGGCACAATGACATTTCCAAGATAAATAACTAGCACCATTTAAAACTTACTCTAACCCTAAAGTTTCATTATTTCTGAGAAGTCCAAAGCCTCTCCGCCTATTAAGTTGGGATTAAGCCCTATAAAAATGGAGATGGTTTATATAGTGGGAAGAGGTAGATGGGCTCCAACTTTCTCCTTATACTCCAATTGTATGTCAGATCTCCCGGGGTGAGGAGTAGGAGTGCTTTTAGGTTCCTAGTCCTGGTGGAACATTAGATTTTTCCTTTACGACGGAACTAGTCTCCGAATAAAGTTCAATGACTCTCTTTAATACAGAACTTGGCTTCAGAAACAATGGGAGTATTTAACATCTTCGGGAGACAATGGCAATATACCGAAACTTTCTCCTCCTCTCAAAGTCGTAAATTCTTAAGAGGGAGGTGAGAGTTTCCGTCTTAACCGTATCACTTAAAGCAGTTGCAAGGACAGATTTCAGGATTGAAAAAATTGGGTCACAGATTTTAGCGAATGTCTAGCAACAGCTATCTCCTATCTGATGCATTCTAATAAATTTAGTCCCTTAATTCAGCAAATATTAAAGGACTACACGTTCGATTTATTTTGGATGTTTTCAATTTCGCCTTTTTTCCGCTCATAAATTGTAACTGTAGGATTTGTAACTTGGAATACCACCTTTCAATTACAAATTCGACGAAATGCTCATTTACAAAATAAAAACCAGTTACGTATGATTTTAGCAAATTTAATTTAATAGCAAATTTTTAAAAAATCCATTCAGGCGAGTTGCAAAATACAAGAATTACCGAGAAGCATTTGAATAAAGTCAAGGTGCATCCGATTAAGCATCCGATTAAAATCAATTAAAGTCAGTTTTCGAAACTTCAAAACAAAATATGGATCACAAAGTGTTTTTGCATAAAATTGTGAAAAGGAAACTGTTGCAATAGAAAATTTAACTTTTCAGAAGTGTTAAAGTACTACAGGACAAGTGCAAAAATAAAAATATACTCAAAACCCCAAAATATTCAATAGCATTGAAAAATGCATATGGAAATAAGTATACACTAAAACTTCCAAAATATGCACAAGATAAGCTGTATAAGATTTGGATATTGTAACCAGGTCGATTTGACTCGTTGAGATCTTCAGCTAAAAGTCTTCAGCGAGTCGAAAAACATGAAACCTAACCATGCTAATAACAGAATAGGTAATAAATGAGTTCAAATAGTAAAAATAATAAATAATAGCCCAACCCTGCGGATAAAATGGGAAGGTTGTTAGGATCTAACACGTGGATTCAATTGTGTTCCGAGTTCAGATTTTATTCAATAGGAACGTCAACGAAACAATTTTTTGAACAACTTATTGTCACTAAATGTGGTAATGTGAGTTTATTGCTTAAAGATGATATTTTTTCCTTCCAATCCTCCTTTTACCCTTCATCCATTCAAGGTTTACAATTTACGACAAAGGAGAAGAAGAAAGTTTGAATTTCTTTTCTTCTCTAAACCCAGGTTTTTTAAAACTCTACTCTAAGGCAACGTCTTTCTCTTCTTTTGTGCTCAGGACTTGTCTGCTGAGAATTACCGGAAAGTGATGAAGATTGTTGAGAAGTCAATCCTATCAACGGATCTCGCCATGTACTTTCGGAAAAAGGACCGTTTCATTGAACTTATTGAGAACGGAGAGATTGCCTGGCAGGGCGAGGAGAAAAAGGAACGTAAGTGAAGTGGCCTGTCACTCTCTTCGTCTCAATTTGCTTTCACCACTGGGCTTACAGCTTACGGCTGTCTTCACTACTTTCTTCAGAGGAAACTTGGTTTCATTCAAATCACATGCTTTCGGACCTCCGATTTGATCACAGAATCTGTTTTGGCTCATTTGATCAAATTTCTTAAACATCCGGCTAGTGAAATAATAAAACTAAAATAAATCTAAATGAAACATTTACTACGAATTATCATGTAAAAAAGAAGAGCAGCACCAGCGGTGGAGGATGGAGCCCACGATCATAGATGGTCAACTTGCCCTACTGAGAAGGCCAGTAGGGCAAAGTAGTGCGCCCTACTTCACTAAACTGCCCCACTGAGTAGGGCAGTATGACAAAAGTTCCGAGTAGTACGGTAGGGCAGTAGGCCGGGAATCCGAAATAGGGCGGTAGGGCAGTAGGTTATTACCTTTAAAGTAAGGCAGTAGGGCAAATTGGCTGCCCATGAAGACACCAAAAACAACAATCATATATACGCAAATTGCCCTATTGAGTAGGGCAATAAGGCAAAGTAGGGCGCCCTACTTTGACCTACTGCCCTATTGAGTAGGGCGGTAGGGCAGTAGGGCACATCAAGCGGAGCGGAGCGATAGGGCCGAAGGCCGAGAATTCAGATAAGGGCAGTAGGGCAGTAGGGCAGTAGGCTGAGAATTTAGAATGGGGCAGTAGGGCGGCAGGGCAGTGAGTCACCATCATGCGGACTAGGGCTATAGGGCAATAAGGCGGTATAACAAAATAGTTGCCCATTTATGTCCTCGAGTGGCATGGGAGGGAAGGTGTACCAGAACTAACTAGGTACCAATGTCGGAATCGAAAACTATTATTTAGCTTACGACATCAGAATCAACTTTTAACGACGAATCACTGATTTGGAGGAGCATAGCGACATCATTGTAAGTACTTTAGTTTATGACTAATAATCAAACGGTTTTCGTGCAATCTCGATCAGAAAATGATCAATTTCCCATTTAATTGCACACCGATCTTCGCAAAACACGTGAACTTCTCAAGTCGAGCTCGGCAGGCGAAGAAATAACGTCTTTGCGGTTCTCCCTCATTGGCAATAAGGACGGAGCAATTAGCATTTAAGGCAGCAATAAGGAACAATTATTTCTAGTTGCCGAGCTGCGTTGCTTGGTTATGAAGAGTCCAGTGTGCAATCAAATTGGAGATGGATCATTTTCTAATTGAGATTTCACGAAAACCTTCCAATTAATTTTCACAAACTAAATTGCAATAATCTTGCCATGATCCTCGAAATCAGTGATTCGTCGTTATATTTAGTTAATTCTGATGTCGTAGGCTAAATTATTTGATTATTGTGGATTCCGATGTTGGTAATTACTTCTGGTACACCTCCCATGACACTTCTTGTGGGTTCCACCGCTGATATGTTGTTTTGGAACTCTCTTTCGTTTGTGCTCAAGAGTCGAGCTCGGCAGCCGTAGAAAATAACGTCTAGTCTCATGTCTCTATAGACCTAACTTCTATGTCTGAGAGCATTGAGTTGACCAACTGTGTTAGTCCGGTTTTTCTCTCATGCTAATACACAGCGCTCTATGACATTTTTTCCGGTTTTTTCGGTTTAACTCCCTTTTCTCTAAATTTTGAAAAACGAGAGCTCGGCTAAATATAGTTTAGAGCATGACAAAGAAGATTTACATATAACGGTTTTTATAATTATGTTCTAGTTAGGAGATAAACTGAAATTCATGTGAGAAGTAGAGAGTGAGGCAGACTGAGCTGTACTGAGCTTATGGGGTTAGGAGAAGTGAGGCGAAAACCAACACAGTTACGGCTATGCATGCGTCTATAGAGCACGTGAGCTGCATGCTATGAGTCTCCTCTATTTCTGATTCACAACCGAAACCCGAACGTGCAAACTAGACTGTATGTAATAATGATACATGCAAATTGTAACTTGTAAACACTTTATTTACGGACGTGATTTTACGGAGCATCAGGAAAAGCCGTCTCGCGCAAAATAATAACTTTTTGAGCACAATCATTACTATTTGAGCACAAGAATAACATCTCGAGCAGAATAGTAACTTCTCGAGCACAATAAAATCTTTTCGAGCAGAAAAATAACTTCTCGAGCACAAAATTATCTTCTCGAGCACAATAATAATTTCTGGAGCACAATAATATCTTCTTGAGCAGAAGAATAACTTCTAGAGTATAATAATAACTTGTCAAGCAGAAAAATAGCTCTCAGAGCATAAGAATAACTTCTGAAGCAAAACAATAAGTTCGTACTTCGTGATCAGAATGATAACTCCTTGGGCGATATAATAGCTATAGCTATTTCAGGAATAATGAATAATCCCAAGTAGCTGAATATACGTATGAATTGAGTGAACTATATTGTTAAAATAATTTCCCAATATAGCAGTATCGAATTTTATTATGTAATATCATTTCTGTAACTATAAAAAATCTGAATAACCTATTGGTGTTAGTAAAACTTTTTGAAGAACCAGTGAGCAATTACGAAGAACGTTAAAACGATTAAAACAGAAACGGTCGAAAAGGGCCAACG